>CM024753.1:147081337-147126856 GCA_014218235.1 Colocasia esculenta | reverse complement strand
TTTTCCTTTTTTTTTTTGAAGTTGGTGTCCAAAACAAGGTTGCGAACCTCGACTGGGGATTCACCTTTGGCTTTAGCCACCATTATGATTATTTTAAGTGGTTTGGGCCTAAGCGGCCGCAGGCCTACGGGAGTTTACTGGCTGAGGGAGCATTTTACTTAGCCGACCTTTTGGGGGTTTATTGGCTAAGGGATTGACTTGGTCGACCTGGACGGTTTGCTGACCAAGGAGGAGTTTTTAGCCGACCTTCTGGGGGTTTATTGGCTAAAGGGTTTGACTTGGTCGACCAGGGGGTTTGCTGACCAAGGAGGAGTTTTTTAGCCGACCTTCTGGGGGTTATTGGCTAAGGAGTTTGGCTTGGTCGACCAGGGTGGTTTGCTGACCAGGAGAGTTTTTTTAGCCGACCTTCTGGGGGTTTGTTGGCTAAATGGTTTCAGAGGGCTGTTGCCCGGAAATCATGCTCAGGGGCAAAGTACATTTTGAGATGCTTGCCATTTAGTGGGGGAAAGGGCGATCGCCGGCGTGTGTTGCCAGCGTGTATCCCCCGCCTTCATACACTCCAGTGACCACGTACGGCCCGCGCCAGTTCGGCTGGAGTTTGCCACTTGATTTGCCCGCCATGACTTCTCTTTGCTTGACCATGACGAGGTCACCTTTCTTGAAGACACGAGGCCTGACTAGCTTGTCGTAAGCTCGGGTCATGCGGGCTTGATAGGATTGGAGGTGTTTGTATGCTTCCAACCTTTGGCCCTCTAGGTCGGACAATTCCTCCAACCTTCTTTCATTTCTTGTCGCTCCTCGGGTTGGAGACCGGTATAACGGCTACCCTGTAGGATGACATTTCAATTTCGATGGGGAGCATGGCTTCAGCTCCGTACACCAGAGAGAAGGAGAACACCCCGTAGGGGTCTTGTAGACCGTCCGGTATGCCCAGAGAGCTTCGTGCACCTTCTCCCCCCAATCGCGTTTGCGGTTGCCGACTATCTTGGCAAGCAGTTTGCAAAGGGTCTTGTTGAAGGCTTCCGCCAGACCATTGGCTTGAGGGTTGTATACCGTTGACGTCCTCCAATCTATTGGGAATTTGGCCGCCAACGCATATATCGTTTTTTTTCTGAAGGGCGTACCGTTATCTGATACGATCCGATGAGGGGTGCCGAACCTGTAAATCAGGTGTTGCTTGACAAATTTTGCAACGGCTACCCCGGTCACCTCCCGGAGAGGGATTGCTTCTGCCCATCGGGAGAAATAGTCGGTGGCTGCCAGGATAAACTTGTGGCCGCCAGAGGACGGTGGGAATGGTCCCACGACATCCATTCCCCATTCGGCGAAGGGCCATGTGGGGGCGGTTGGATGTAATTCGCTCGGCGGCTTTCTTGGCACCGAACTGAAGACCTGGCATTGATGACATGCACGGCGTACTGGACGCAATCTGCGTACATAGTCGGCCAGAAGAAGCCTTTTAGCTTGATGTTGATTTTCATCTTGTCTCCCGCTTGATGAGCTCCGCACAGTCCAGAGTGGACTTCGTGCATGATGACTTTGGCTTCTTTAGGGGAGAGACATCGGAGGAGGACAGACTTGTCTTTTTCATGGACAAGCCGATATTGGTCCCCGATCATTTGATATGACGCGGCCCGCCGTAGCAGTCGGACTCGTTCGGCCCGGTCTGAAGGCAGCCAACCGTCTTTATTTTTGAATGATCGGCTGGCGCCAGTCTTCTTCTTGGCTGGCTTCTTCTTCGAGGGCGTTGACCTCTGCATTTTCTGGGTCGGAGTCGTCCTCGAGAACACTGGGCATCAGCCTCCTATGTCGGACAGTTATGCCCAACTCCCCTTCGGGAGGAGCTTTAGGGCGGACGCCAGTTTGGCTAGCGCATCCGCCTGAGAGTTTTGCCCTCTAGGGACATGTCCGATTTCGAACAAGCAGAATCTCTCGCGGAGCTTCATTACTTTGGCATGATAGGGGATCAGTTCCTTTTTTCGAACTTCGTAATCTCCCAGCACTTGACGGATGACCACTGTGAGTCTCCGTAGACTTTTATGCACTTGATGCCCATTTCGGCAGCCAGTTGAAGTCCCACGATCAGCGCTTCATATTCTGCTTGATTGTTGGTCAACGCTTCATGAGGGCACATGAGTTGTGCAGTATTCCCCCTTGTGGAGTCACCAGGACAATGCCCTCCGGAGGTATAAGTTGTGGTGCCGTCAGTTTGCTTGAGCACCCGGGAAGCGCCATCAAAGTAAGTTCCCAGTGTGGTAACTCTATGGCGAGAGTGTTTCCTTTCTTGAATGGGGCTTCTTTTTGTTGGGTTCCCCTCCCCGTGGGGGGATGAGAGCGTCTCCTCTTCCGGAAGCTTGAATTCGAGGGGAGAGCCGGCTGGGAGCGGATGCGCCGCCAGGAACTCCGCCATACCTTGCCCTTTGATTGCTTTTCTCGGGACGAAGGTGATATCGAACTCCATGAGGAGAAGAGCCCATTTTCCCATCCTTCCTGACAGCACAGGTTGGGTGAGGAGCGCTTTTAGCGGGTCTATCCTCGAGATGAGGCTGACCTGATGGGCTAGCAGATAGTGCCGTAATTTCTTGACGGCGAATATCAATGCCAGGCACACCTTCTCCACTGGGGGATATCGGTGCTCCGGACCCACGAGCATCCTGCTGAGGTAGTAGAGCGGTTGCTCCTTGCCTTCCTCATTTGTTTGCGCCAGGAGCGCTCCCAGCGACGTTTCCATGGCCGCGATGTAGAGGATGAGCGGCTTATCTTTCACTGGGCTCCCAAGACAGGAGGAGTAAGGAGATACTCTTTGATTTCTTCAAAGGTATCTGGCACTCTTGGTCCCATATAAATGGGGCTCCTTTTTCATAATTTGCTGAAGGGGGCGCACCTGCCCGCAAGGTTGGAGATGAACCGCCTTATGTAGGCCAGCCTTCCTTGGAGAGATTTCAGCTCCGTTAAGGTTTTCGGCGGCGGCAGCTCTCTGATAGCCTTGATTTTGACGGGATCAATTTCTATCCCGCGGTATTTGACAACGAAGCCGAGGAATTTGCCGCTCGATACGCCGAAGGCGCACTTCATCGGGTTCATCTTCAGTTGATGTTGGCGAAGCCTTTCGAAGACCTGGCGTAAGTCGCCTAGGTGATCTTCCCGCCTTTTGGTCTTGACGACCAGATCATCAACGTAGCACTCGACCGAGTCATGGAGCATTTCTCCGAAGATCTTGGTCATGGCTCGTTGATAGGTGGCTCCGGCATTTTTCAGGCCGAAGGGCATTCTTTTATAGTTGTAGATCCCTTTGGGGGACCTAAAGGCGGTATGACCCTTATCTTTGGGTGCCATGCGGATTTGATTGTAGCCTGACGACCCGTCCATGAAGGAGAGCGCTTCATGCCCTGTGGTCATGTCGATCATAGTTTCGGTGATCGGGACCGGAAGTCATCCTTCGGGCAAGCTTTGTTCAAGTCCCTGTAGTCGATACAGATTCGGACTTCGCCGTTCTTTTTCTTGACCGGCACTATGTTGGCTAGCCACGTTGGATAGATGCATGGCTCGGTGAAGTCGACTTGAAGAAGTCTGTCCACCTCGGCATTTACTTTCAGCTCCAGCTCGTGGCGCATACGCCGTTGGGCCTGCTTGACCGGCTTCGCTGCGGGGAGTATGGACAACTCATGCTCAGCCACGGAGGGGTCCAGGCCTGGCATTTCTTTGTATGTCCACGCGAAACAGTCTTTGAATTCCAGCAAGAGATGCCGGTATGACTGTCTTTCTTCCTCGTTCAGGAGAGCGCTGACGAAGATTGGTCGAGGTTCTTCTGGTTCCCCGAGGTCGAGTTCGACCAGTTCGTCGACCGTAGCTTGTCCGCCGTCTTCGAGTTCACGGGGTGCTGGCTGCAGGTCGATGAAATCCTTTTCTTCATCGGAGTCAGCAACGTGGACGTCATAATATCTGAAGCCTTCTTCTGTGATCGGCCAGAAATGACTTCCTTCGCTTTGAGGTGCTTCTTGGCACGACGTCCCATTTGGTGGGACGAGGGCGGCCTCCCCTGCTGCGGCTTTGTAGCGGGGGTAGGAGATTGCCCCCCGGAGAGCACTGGTCAGGTGAGGGCGCGAGCCCACGGTGTTGACCGTATGGTAGGCCTCGCATTGCGCCTCCCGACCATAGCCCAACCCCCGAGTGTCTTTTGCACAAAGGGAGGTTGCCCTCGGAGTTGCTTCGGGTACCACAGCTGATGGAAGTACTCCCGTCGCGAGGGGTCTTGCATTTGTGCAATCTTCTGCCTTCGGCACAATTTCTTGATGTGCTCGGGCATGTCGTCCATTTCTTGAACGGGCTCTGGGGCGACTTGAGTCGCTTGGCTCCAGCCGAAGTCGTCTTCGAGGGGCCCATAAGGAAGCGGGTCTCCTTTGTAGAAGAGGATCGGCTTCGGCGTCTCGCCTTCTTCGAGACTGTCGGTTCTGTAATGGGTGACAACGAACGTCTTTAGTCGTTCCACCCATTGCTCCTCCCTATGGAAGGGCAGCTGCATGTACGCCGGCGGCAAGGAGATGCTTCGGTTGATGATCTCGCCGACGGCGTTTGCTTCATAGTTGATTTCACGCCTTTCTGGGCAACTTGCCCGGGCGTGGTGGATTCGGCGAGGCCTGAGCCGGTGAGCTTCAAGGAGGTCTTTGTTGACCGTGAAGAGCTCTTCCTCGTCCCGATCTTGGCTTGCTTGATTTGCGTCGGCATTTTGTTTTTCCTTGCCTTTTGACGCGGTGTTGGCTTGCCGAGAGGCTCGCCGAAGTACAGCTGAGCGTCCGCCAGGTTGCATTCATTTGGGCGGAACGGGGCTCGGTCGGCAAAGACCGTATGCTGCTCTCCTTCTTTGATGTATTTTATACATTGGTGGAGAGTCGAGGGGACGACCCGATTTTCATGGAGCCAGGGTCTTCCCAGGAGGGCTTTGTAGGACGTGTTTGCATTGATGATGTAAAACACGACCTTAGTAGTGAGGCCGTCCATGGCCAGCTGTACTTCCACCTTTCCCAAGGCGTTCTCAGAATTCTGGTTGAATCCAGCGATTCGGATGTCATTTACCCTCTGCAAGTAGGGCGTGAGATATAAAGACTTGAAGGTCTTCAGGGGCATGATGTTGATCGACGCCCCGGGGTCAACCAGGATCCGGTTGAGCTCTGCCCGTTGACTTTTCCTTGCATATACAACGGGCGGTTGTGGTATAGCGTCGGCAACAGCATGTCCTTGTCGGAGAAGGTCACCTCCGCCACCAGTGCTTCTAGGGCTTGCGCCTGGAGTTCGGTCACGTCAGCTTCGTAGACCTCGGGCTCTTGCAAGATTTTGACGAGCGCCGTTCTCAACTCTTTGCTCCAGGCAATGGCATCCCATATGGTGATGTTGGTCGGGAACCGCTTCATATGCTGTATGATTTTGCGGTCAGCCCGGGCACGGGTTTGATCCAATGGTGGGATGGTATCCTCCAGGGCCTTTATCGGTTGCCCGAATTGGTTGACCCGTCTTGCCACTGGCTGTTCGTCCGGCTTTTCTTCGAACAACGAGCCTAGGCCATCCTCCTCCGGGGCGGCGTTTTCTTCTTTGCCGCTTCCGGACGGAGTGGCCGGACGGCCGAGACAGGAGTTTTCCGATTGAGAAACTTGCTGGGGATCGCCCATCCCCCCTGCTCTTCGTCGTCGGACAGGGCGAAGGGGACTGGCTGGGCGGCCCTCCGATCGGAGAGCCCACTAGCGATGTCCCGCTGCTCTTCTTCTTCCTCGTCAGATGGGTCGAAGATGAAGGAGTTCGCCCGCACCTCTATTTCCGGGGCAGGCCGAGGCTCTTCTCCTCGGAAGACAATAGTCTTGCCCAGGTCGGGCGAGTTGTTTTTCTCGCTGGGGGACGGGAGGATTTCTTTCCTCGTCCACGGCCCTTTCCTTTGCCTCGGTTGCGGCGCCGATATGTTGCCACAAGGGGCGTAACGGCCGGTGATTGCAAGCTTGCTGGCGGCGGTATCGACACCATGTTGCACGAGAAGTCTTTCAGCATTTCTTCCAGCTTCTCGATAGTGATTTCATCTTCCTTATAGAAGATGGCCAGTTCTTCGGGCAGAGGCAGCTTCTCGCCTTCTTGAGCCCTTTGCAGCATTTGATGGAGCCAGCTTTTAAGCCTTGTTTTGCGCTCCATCTCTTCCCACGGGATGTATATGTCCAGAGGGACTCCCCAAGTGGGTTTGGAGGGATATACTCCTCCAGATCATCAATGAGCTTTTGCAGCTTCTGGAGTGGAGTGAGCTTTGCTGGGGCTGCCGCGGCCTCCTCTCGCTCAGCTTGCTTCTTTAGGCGCCTCTTCATGTTCTTGCGCCGGTTCTTTTCTTTGCACTGCGCGCGCCATTTCGAGCGGCGTCAGCGGCTTGGCTTGCTCTGTCGCTTGAGGGGTAGTCTCCCGGCCAAGACGACCGTGCGACCTTCCCCTCTTAGGGAATATTGACAGAGTGCGCATTCTGGACGCCACCGTCGTCCAACCAGCTTCATCTTGTTGATGCTGGAAAGTGGAGTCAATTGCCTGCTCGACTACCTCGGGCGGCAGTTGTTGGAACTCGGCCCAATAGGGGCTCGGTTCCGGGGCGGCTGGCTCTGTCACCGGCTTCTTGCCCCTGCAGTCTTTTTCTGGCGCTTGAGTATTCGCGGAGGCGAGTTCTCGAAGCACTGCCCCTTGCTCTTATTTCCCGGAGCTTGCTCAGGGGGAGGGGAGACTTGGTGTCGTCGAGACCCCTTCTTTCGCCGAGGAAGTTGTTGCTGGGCTTCTTCCCTGACCTCGGCTCGGACTGTCGGATTACCTTCTGAGTCGATCTTCCCTTCTTGGATGAGGGACTTGACCCAGTCTCGGATGATCGGACACATATCCGTGGATGCAGCAGCATGGCATGGTATTTGCAATACATGGGGTGGTTTAACTCCCTCTCCGTGTATGTTGGTGGCGGCCTGTGCGCCTTTACACAGCCTTGCTGCAAGAGTCTTTCGAAGATCTCCCCGGTCTTTGCGGTCGCAAAGAGATTCGGGGAGACTCGCCACCCGGGATACCATAGGGCGGGGGCCTCGTCAGATGAGCCGCCTTCTGTCATATCCGGTCCTCTCGATTGCATCTTAAGATGGGCTGCTCTTTCAGGGATATGTTCCTGAATTGCTGCCCCAAGCTCGCGCCTTCAGCGTCAGCTATGGACGACATCGGCGGTACGAGCCACCCTTGTTCATCAGCTTCGGGGGCTTGGAGGTTCTTGAAGCGCATATAGTCGCTTTCTCAAATTCCCGCTGGGCTGCTTCCCTGGCTCTCATCAGGACCATGGAATTGCCTTCCGGGTCGATTTTCCCCTTTTGGATAAGGGACTCGACCCAATCCCGGACATCGGGGCACCTGTCTGTAGGGTGCAGCAGCAAGGCGTGGTACCGACAGTACATGGGGTGGTTCAACTCCCTTTCAGTGTACGTCGGCGGCGGTGTATGAGCCATCACGACACCTCGTTGTAGGAGCTTTTCGAAGATTTCCCCAACGTTTCCGGTCGCCAAGCGGCTGTGACGGGGAACTCTCCCTCCCGGGCACCACCAGGTAGGGGCTTCGCCGGATGAGCCGCCTTCTATCATATCCGGGTCCGGAAAGGTGAAGGCCACCGGTGTATAAATTTCGGCGGGTCGATGACGTTGACTGTATGCGTGACAACGTCAGCTGAATGGTCCGTCCATTCGCGGATGTGAGGCTGCGGCGGGTTGACCCGGGAGTTGCCCAAGTCAATAATCCCTTGGTTGACCCATGCTTCAACCTTGTCTTTGAAGACGTGGCAGTCCTCTAAAGCGTGCCCTGCATCTTGATGGTATATGCAGTAGTTTGGCGGGACGCTTGTTGGCGGCTGGCAGCCCAATAGTCCTGCTCGCAAGCAGGTGCGGTAGAGTGCCAGCGTCCGATGTCGCGGGAAGGAGTACAATCTCCAGCGATTTCGTCATCAGACGGATTCGAAGACTCCTCCGAGATCCACCCCCCACAGGGAGGGCGCGTCCGGGGCGCAGGTGTGCCCACGGGCCCTTGAGTCCTTGCTGGAGGGTTGTCAGGCTCTCTTGCATGGTCCTTAGGTACATCAACGTTGGCGCTGACCGTGCCGCAGCGACTGGACCTGTCTTTCCAGGTTTTGCACTGTCTCGGACCATGTCCTGTGCTCCGAGGCTGAGGGGTGATCCCCCTCCCATCCGTTGGTGGAATGAGCGTCCCAAGGATTTGCCTCGGGGTCTTCTGGCTCGGGAGGCGGCGCATTGACATGGATGACATTGGCCGACTGCCTCGATTGGTCCCAAGCATGGGGCTGTGGGGATCGACCAGATGTTCATGCATGGTGATGAGGCGACTCTGATCAGCTTCTGTACTTCGTTCTTGAAGACATAGCAGTCCTCGACGGAGTGCCCCAGCATGCGGTGGTAGAGACAGTAATTTGGTTCATCCACCCTATCCGCTTCACTTGGTCTTCTCAAGGCCGGAAGCTTGAGCAAGTCATTCTTCATGCACAGCTTGAAGAGCATCTTCGTATGGTCCCTTTTGAAGGAATACGGCGTGCTCATACGCTGTGGCAGCGAAGTTGGAGGCGGCTTTTCTTCCACCTTCTTGCTTGGAGCGCCGGAGGTCGCACCTTCTTCCCCTTGCTTTGCGGGGCGAAGTCCACAGCATTGGCTTCTCTGCCCACAGCGCGCTCCTTGCCCGGCTTAATTTTTGGGGGAGCTTGCATCGGGTTGTCGGCGAAGAACATTTCGATCTCCGCCACGACCGCGTTGAGCTGGTCGAAACCCTTGATGTTTGTTCCCAGCAGCTTTTCGCTTATTTGCGCCGCCAGGCCCCGTCGACAGATGGTTATGGCATCTTCTTGCGTTGGGGGATTGTCGCACCTCATGCTGAAGTCACGCCACCGCTTGATGAAGTCGAGTGCCGTTTCTCCTTTTCTTTGCCTGAGGGAACACAGCTCTGCGAGCGACACCTTTCTCTCGGCCGTCTGGAAACGGTCGATGAACTTCTTTTGGAGGTCGGCCCAATCGACAATGGAGTTGGGCCTCAGCCTGGAGTACCACTGGAAGGCGGTGCCTGTCAGGGACGTTGCGAAGTAGCGGAGGAGGTAGGATTCGTCAATGCCAACTCTCCCATGGCCGTTATATAGTAGGCCAGATGCTCATTTGGCGAGCCTTGTCCGTCGAACTTCTGCAACTTTGGCGCCTTAGGGAAGTCCGGTGGCAGCTTTTTGAATTGATGGTGGACGGGATACGGCACACTGTAGAGATCCACAGTGGCAGTTCCCTCGCCTCGCTGAGCGAAGCGGTCGTCCACGATCTTCTCAATCATTCGTCCGCTGGGCGACGATATCTTCAGCCGCGGAGGCTTGGGAGTTTATGCCCCTGCGTGGCTGTTGGACCGGATCGACAGTATAGTCGTTGACCGCGGCTATGCGTGTGTTGACATCGGGCAGGTCGCCTTGTTGATGTCTTGTCCGAGCATTTTGGTTTGCCGTCGGCACTAGGCGGCGTGGCGCATTTGCCCCCGCCTGTTGTCCTCGCTCGGCCAGGAGAGCGGCCATTTCAGCCTGCCAACGCTGTATGAAATCATACTTGGCGTCGTCCGTCATCGCTTGGAAGGCAGCTCTGGTTGGCGGCATGAGGAACACTTCAGTTTGCTCCCCGTCAGCCGGCAGTTGCTGATCTCCGAGGCGGAGACTGGCGACTTCGTCTTCTTCCCCTCCTTCGGGGTCCAGTTGGACCTGACCCGGAAGGGGCCTTTGATCGCGATCGAGTGGAGGCTCAAGAAGTTGTCCCAGGTTCGAGGGCTCAGCCTGAGTGCCTTGCTGACCTTGTAGGGGTCTCCTCCTGCACGTTCCGGGTGTACCGGAGGACAGTTTCGTCGTCCTGCCCGGCTCGTTTATCCTGAGCGCTCCCGCAGGGATGCCGGATGGCCCAGGTGCTTCCCTCCCAGAAGCGTAGCAGGTGAAGATCTTCATGCCCCCACCTTCTTCAGGCGTCCGCTGCACTCTCCGCTTCTTGGGCTTCTGAGCGCTTGGACGGATTGCTGCTCCCAGCCTGGAAAAGACTGAGGCGCTCAGTCTTTCGAAGACCGAGACTCGAGGTGTGGAAGCTCCGGCTTGACTCGCGTCTCCCCTTCAGCAGTTTCCGCTTGGGCGGGGACGAAGTTGGGCTTCCTATAAATGCCCCTGCGTTTGTGTCCGCGCGGACGAGGAGGTTCGGCTTCTTGGGCTTTTTCTCGCCCAAGTACCGTCGCCTTCTTGGAGCCATCGGCGGGTTGGTCCGCTCTGGCTTGTTTGATGTGGCGGGCTTCCTGCTTGGTCACCCACATTTGCCTCATTTTGCGAGGCGGTTGGGGCGCCGAGCTTGATGCCTGCCCCTGTCGGGCTCCTTTTGGGGAGTCCCGATCTTCTTGACGCATCCCTGGAGGGGGCGTATTTGTTGGAGGTTGCCACCGTAGGGACGCTTCTGTCCCGGGGCAATATCGGCTCGCCTCCATCGAGCCTAACGCGGATGTCGCCAACTAGCACCGTTTTCCCGGAGTTGGAGACGACCGCGCGGGGCTTGCTGCCCCTGCGTCCCTGGCGCTGTCCCCGTTTTCTGGAGGATGGCGCACAGGAAATGGTGTTCACCGAGAAGACTCGGCCTTGGCTTGGACGGGGTTTGGTGCCCCTGGTTGCAGTAGCTTCAGGCGCCGCCTTCGGGGTAGCTTGGACGGCGGGGACCACCCTAGGAAGTAGGGGGATCCCACCACTGCAGGAAAGTCGCCGAACACGAGCGGGACGGCGAGGTAGCCACATTTGGCGTGGCATGCGATGACTTGCGGACCGTAGGTGACGGCGGCCATCGAGCAAGCTTGAGTTGCAGGTGGAGACGGGCGTTTGATGCCGGCTTTCGCTCCTTGTACCTGTATGTGGAAATTAGTCATCTTTTATTTCTATATCGGCATACGGTCTTTTTACATATGCATGGAAGGCAGGAACAGTCCCACCGGGCGTGCCAGATTGTTGGAACGCGGAATTTTTTTTCTTTTTTCTTTCGTTCGATCCATCCCTTTCGTCTTCGAGATGGATCTTTGCGTGGGCGTGCCAGACTGTTTGCGAGAAACAGACAAAGATTATTTTATGAGGAGTATTGGGTGCGAACCCTGATACCCTCGAATTATTTTCCGCGTGCGCTCGCGTTCAGGGCGATTGGAGTGGTCGTGTACTGGACCGTTCCCCACCGACCGAAGTCGATGTTTCATTTACATCGAGTATAACACTCGAATACCTTCGAATGCGTAATGTTGTTAAAAGACCGTATGCCGAAATTTAAAGAAGAAAAGGCAGATGACAAATGAATTTCCACAATTTTATTCAAGCATGCTCATGTCATTTATATTTATGACATGACGTTTACATTTACATGTACGCCTTTAGTGGGGTTTTGTACCTCCACTGGGCGTGTATATAACAAGCCAAGTACATGGACGTCGACGGCAGGGTGTATGTGCCTCCGTCGGACGTTTACATGTAATGATACATATGTGTTACCAGTGGGGTGTTTGTGCCTCCATAGGTTAACATGCCTCAACGTGTGTCCTTTTACGACACCGGAGGACTTAAACATATGTGCCTCGACGTGCACCGTTTTATGACGCCGGAGGACTTAAGTACATGCCTCGACGTGCGTCGTTTTATGACACCGGAGGCTTAAGTACATGCCTCGACGTGCGTTGTTTTATGACACCGGAGGGCTTAAGTACATGCCTCGACGTGCGTCGTTTTATGACGCCGGAGGACTTAAGTACATGCCTTGGTGGTCTTGTACAACCTGTGGTGTCTCCGTGTGGGCGAACGCAGGAGGGCTCGACCACGGAGAGGAAGCACCAACGGGTGTCGAAGACCTCCCCCGACTCGTGCGGCCTATATACTCACGCACGGACCACTTTGAGCACGGGCGACTCTGGGCCGAGAGGCGTGTGTTCGGAGCTCGGAAGCCCATCCGAATCCTCAATTCCGTTTTTTTTTTCAAATGGGGTATGCCCCCCTATTTATAGGGTTTGAGGGGGGCATACCGGCGGGGGTACCCTCCCGGCGGAGGTCCCGGGCGCGAGCGTCGAGGCAGGGCGCGAACCGGCGAAGGTGCCCGAGAGAGAGGGCGGACTGGCGGAGGGGGGCCGCCAGTCAGGGGCCTGACCGGCGGCCCTCCCCGCTGCGCAGGGGCTAACCGGCGCCCCCCCAGCAGGCGCGGGGCTACCGGCCCCCCCCCCCCGGCAGGGGGCCGAACCGGCGGCCCCCCCTGCGCGTGGCAGGGGGGCCGAACCGGCGGCCCCCCTGCGCGGGGCAGGGGGCCGAACCGGCGGCCCCCCCCGCGCGGGGCAGGGGGCCGAACCGGCGGCCCCCCTGCTCGCGGCAGGGGGCCGAACCGGCGGCCCCCCCCTGCGCGGGGCGGGGCTGACCGGCGCCCCCCCTGGCAGGGGGGCCGAACCGGCGCCCCTGCAGGGGGCGGAACCGGCGGCCCCCCTCACTGGCGGGGGGCCGACCGGCGGCCCCCATGGGGCCTCATTGGCCCACCACCTATTTAAGGTGGGGCCTCCCTCCTTCTCTTTCACTTTTTCCGCGCTTTCCGGGAGAAAACCCGGGAGAGAGCTCTTGTGGGCCTCCCGCATCCGGTTTGTTTGTCGACGGCCGTGCCGTGCACGTGCACACGTGCGCCGCTTGCGCTTCTCCGGCCGTCCTACGTGCGTTTGTCCTCGTTTTCGAGGAACACGTGCATTTGATCGCTCGGAACTCATCGGCTTCGGGCGCGACTCCGCACTCCGCCTCGGACGTGGATTTCTTGACATCCGGGGTACGTACTCTTCGTCGACGAAGACTTCTCGGGCTTCTCGCTTCCGGGTCGCCGTGGTTTAGCGCGGATACTCGGACTTGTTGGTTTCTGACGTCCGAGCGGGGATCGGGAGTTTATTCCCGATTCTCTTAGGGCGTATCCGTCGCCCGGGGTTTGTTTAGGCCCCGATATTTTTCGGGTTCAACAATGCCCCCCACGGGATATCCGTCGGAGGCGAAGACGACGGCGGATCCGTGGCGCCTTCGGACGGATTCCTTTCCCCTCACGGTTGCTTTTCCCCGTCCTTTCTGCAACGTTCTTTGTCGCTGACGGTCGCATTATTTGCTTGACAGGGTCAGCTATGCCTCGCAAGGGTCGTGACAAGAGGGGCCAGGGCGGCAGGCGCCGCGTCGCACGGAAACGACGTCGAGCGGAACGGACGATCCTATGCCGAGCTTTACTTGTCTCCGGCCCGGTGGAAGACCTGGACCGTCTCGAGAGCGGTGTCGGGCCGTGCGTCCGCGGTCCGTCGAGGAGCCCTCGCCCGCCGAGGGTGCGGTGGACGTGAGTCGGATAGACCATAGCGGCTTGATCTACCGCTTCGGCGGGGAGCTGCTACCCGAAGCATTTCCCATTGGACGAGCACCTCTTCCCGTTCGTCCAGCGTTTCGTGCCAGCCAACTGGGACGGTCCCATCGACCTCCTTGCTATTGAACGGGCTCAGCTGGAGCGGGCGATCTTGGCCGGTCGCGACAGCATGATGGGGACCTGCAGCTCGCATTACCCCAGCTTCCCCCTGGACCATGAGGCGCAGGCACACTTCCCAGTACGGCTTTGCTGGGATTGTTTGCGCCCGAGCCGGCTCACCGTGTGATGGAGCTGCAACTTTCCCAAGGTCTGTGGGAGGTGCAGGGGCTCCCCAAGACCGCGTCACCTTCCCTCTTTTTTTTTTTTTTTATATCAGACAAAACAAATTTTGATTTGGGAGAAAGGATTTGTTCTTTTGAAAATGTATTTCATTTTGATTTGTTCTTTTGAAAAAGGTATTTCATTTTTGAAAAGAAATATGGATTTCTTTTGGGTTTTGAAGTATAATTTTAGAAATATGCGGGTGTATACCCATGAATTTATTTGGTGTTTGGATATATTGTTTGTTTTAGAACTTTATTTTGAAAAGGAGTATGAGTTTCTTTTTAGAATTTGACATATGATTTGGAAAATGAACGGGTGTATGCCCGTGGATTTATTTGGGATTTGAGTGTATTGTGAATTTGGGCAGCGCTCCCGCATAGGCAGAGTTATCGCGCGGATATATGAATATGAACTCAATGGACATATGATTGTATTATTTTAGGGGAGAGTCTCTGTATAGACAGAGTTTCCCTATGGAATACGCACATATGTACATATATTTATGGACATATGGATATGCTTTTTGACAGAACCTCTACTTGGATAGAGTTTCTTTTAAAAGACATATTCACATGAACATATTTTTGTGAACATATGGATATATTTTCGGGCAGAACCTCCGTTCGGGCAGAGTTTCCTTTAGAAAACATATACATATGAGCACGAAGTTGTGGACATATGAGTATGTTTTCGGGCAGAACCTCCGCTTGGGCAGAGTTTCCTTTAGAAAACATATACATATGAGCACAATATTGTGAGCATATGGGTATGTTTTCGGACAGAACCTCTGCTTGGGCAGAGTTTCTTTTAGAAAACGCATACACATATGAGCACAACACTCGCCTATCCCGGAGTCTTGCTCGACGGGCGGGAAGAACATATGCATCTAAATGCCCATACCCATAGAGTCTTGCTCAAGAGGCATTTAGAGCACGAGAACAAGGGTATTTAAATATCGTATATCTATAGAGTCTTGCTCGATATGGAAGGTATTTAAATCCTGAAGAACACGCCTTGAGTATTACCCCCATAGAGTCTTGCTCGATATGGAAGGTATTTATTGCGTTATAATTTTTTTTGAGAAACCCTTCATGGAGACTAGCTTGACATGGAGGGGTATTGAGGAGATGTTGATGCTGTATGGAGACGATCTCCTTTCTTTGCACTTGTCGAGGCGGATGCTTCACACCGAGCAGGAGAAGAGCCGATACCTTCACACCGAGCGGAGAGCCTTTAGAACAAGCGGGGACTTTGGGGAAGTGCTTCTTGCTTTTTTCAGATTTTTCTTCCAATCCTTCCAAAAAAACCAGAAAAAGGATGGGGGGGGGGAAGATCCTTGCCCCTACGAGGCTACATGGCTTTTTTATAGGGTTTTCCCCCCTTTACATTGCATGGGATGGGGATGGAAGTCCCCCTTAACCGATGGACAGTCCCATCGGTTAAGGGGGAAGGATGGCAGAGTCGGGTCGGGTGTCTGGGTCGGCCCCAGTCGATTCCGACCCTGAGTCGGGCCAGAGCCGGCCTGAGTCGGGCCGAGTCGGCCTGAGTCGGGACAGTGGACTGTGTCAGCCAGTCTTGTGGGTGGGTCGGTGTTCCCCCCCCCAGAGTCGGGTCGCCAGGGGCCGACCCGACTCAGAGTCGGCCGACTCTGCTCCGAGTCGGCCGACTCTGCCATCCATGGGGGGAGCTCCCCTCAACTGATGGGAGGTTCCATCGGTTAGGGGCCTAACCGATGGAACCCTCCATCGGTTAGGGGGAGCTCCCCTCCCAATCGATGGACAGTCCCATCGGTTGGCGGGGGGGGGGGGGAACCCCTCCACCGATGGACTGTCCCATCGGTTGGGGGGAAGAACCCTTCCAACCGATGGGATGTTCCAACCGGGAGATCCCCTCCAACCGATGGACAGTCCCATCGGTTGAAGGGGACTCCCCTTCAACCGATGGAATGTTCCATCAGTTGGGGGGTTTAAATCCTTCTAACCGATGGTATGTTTCATCGGTTGAGGGGGTTTAAACCCCTTAACCGATGGTATGTTCCATCGATTGGGGTTTTGAACTTAGGGGGTTTTGCCTATAAATAGGCCCCCATATGCCCCATTAGGAGGATATTGGTGCTGCTGGAGTTCTGCCTTTTTCCTTAGAGATTTGCTCGGCGAAGAGTCGGATTTGCAAATCTTTGGAGCTTCCGCTGC
Source organism: Colocasia esculenta (assembly GCA_014218235.1). Lineage (NCBI taxonomy): Eukaryota > Viridiplantae > Streptophyta > Magnoliopsida > Alismatales > Araceae > Colocasia > Colocasia esculenta. Next base: position 147,110,910 of record CM024753.1, on the reverse strand, counting down.
ACGCGTGTTCTTTGTACTTGTTCTTTATACTCGGTTTTATAGACCTTGTGCTGCCGGATTTCTTCTGTGACGTATCTTCCTCGAAGCGTTGTTCTTTCTTGAACTTTGGCTTCACTGGGGAGGCTTGCTGCCAACTTAATAAATAGACTCCCTTTCTTAACTTGAAAGGGCATTTGGATCCAATATTACCTGAGCAACCATGGGGTTACTTCAGTAACAATGACTTTTACTTCACCTTTAGGTCACCTCTTAAAAGGGACTTCACCCTTATTACTTAAGCAACCAAAAAGGGGGTACCTAAGTACCATTGGGTCACTATAAATGGACTTTGGCTCTTCTTCCGGTAGATATCCACCACAACCTTTTTAGGGTTCAACAAATGCCACCTACGGGATACGTGCCGGAACTTGCGAGTGACGACACGTGGCCCGTGTAGATTCTTTGTATAGGTTCCACCTCATATTGCGAGACGTCCTTTTGCTGACGCTCTGTTACTTTGGCCTGTTGTTTAACTGGACTTGCTGCCCTTTGACTTCTCTTTCTCTTACCCCTGCATTTCTTTTCCCTTTCCAGGCATTCATCATGCCTCACGAAGAAGGTTCTTGAGCCGTGACAACTATGCCCAGAGCACTCGCGATGGGGTTATTTTCTTGGATGACTTGATGCTTGCTTTGGAGGAACCCTGTGTCACGAGGGTGAATATGTCATCGCTGGATCGTGGCTATAATGTTGTTGCCAATGGCCCCTCTGAAGAGTTTTCAACTGACGGTGAAGTTGATCTTTCACTCATCAAACGGCAGAGGGGGATTTATCTATACTAGTGGAAGCCGGGATATCCCAGGCACTTCCCACTGGACAAGGAGCTGTTTCCTTTTATTCAAAGGTTTATTCCGCGACCTATGTCTGCCAACGACCCCTGTCTGTTTACAGAAAGGCGATATTTGGAGGCAGCTATCCTGAAATCTCGAGATAGTCTCCTTGGCACCTGTACCTTTTCTTATCCCAGTTTCCCTCTGGGTTTTACTGCTCAAGACCTGCTGCTTTCAGTCACCGATCTGGGTTCTTTCAGTCAAGATCTTGACTGCTATACCCGATCACGGAGGATTTCTCCGGTGATCTTGAATTTGAAGAGTCACCACAAGACCGTGATGCAGACTGATGGTCTACTGTTGATGCCTTGTGATTCCCGATATGCTGTTGGCAGCTATGACAAGTGCTACCTTCTTGATAGGATTACTGATGGTACCACACCCAGTTGGTATGGAAGATGGTCAGTATTGCCTTCTCATGTCTTTCATTATGGGGCCACGGAATGGCTAATAGGAGTTCTGCACCATTACGGCGAACTCCTCAATTTATATGGAATTTATGAAGCTGTAGAGGCGGCCCTGCATGATTATCCCTGTTATACGGGAATTCTTCAAGCCTTCGTGGAGCGATTTAATGCTCATTGGAACACCTTCGGGACAACAGAAGGGGAAACTTCTATAGATTTATGGAGTTTCCACCAGATTTCTGGCTTGCCGATATCTGGACGCCCTTATGAAGAAGTCACTCTGAATGACTTACACAGTCATCGCAACGACGGTTCTGGGCAATATATTCTTCCTTATAGCCTTCGATTCTTGACGAAGGTATGGCAGGATTTGGCTCGTACTAGAAGGAAAGACGGGCTACGGTCTTCTCCCAACAATATGAGAGTAAGCCAAAATGCCTGGCTCTGTTATTTCTACAATGGGCCATTCTGTTTCTTTGATAATTTTGCAATAGAAGGTCTTTCTCTGGAGCAGTACCGACAGTTGGAGTTGAAGAAGCCTCAACGCGGGCGGTATTTATATGCTCCGAAAGATGAGGGGTGGAACCCACGCCATTTACTTTCACAACTCTCTTCCTCGACATATCTTGCTGCGTATCTGGTATATTGGCTATCTAGTTTTGCAATCCCGCATGGCGAGGAAGAGTCAATTAGGCCGGGCTTGATATATCCCGCCTGTCTTCTGGTCGAGGGCTATAAGCTTGCTATTGCTCCTGCTGCTTTGGCCAGTATATTTCATGGGCTGGGGTCTTTGAGTTCGCATCCTTGTCCCCGGGATCAGAGGGTGCAGCTGCCCACTTTACTTGAGTGCCTGGGCAGGTCTTTTGCTGCCTAGCTTATGCCAGACCATTGATTTACCTCGCCCGATTGCACCACTGATCTTATTATTCAGGAACCGGCCTTCTGGAGAATCGTTGGAGCAGCTTATTGACGCCCGCTCCACTTTATCATTCCTTTTGGGTGGAGAGCGTGGTCTCCTTCAATTTGGTTGCATATCTCGAGGTTCCAAGCCATATAGCACCAGAGATCCGAGTGGGGTGACATATCCTCTGCCCCATTGTGGCAAATCTGACCAGTCTCTATACCAAGACTGGCTGTGTTGTATCCGGCCAGGTGTGCTAGTATATCGCGGGGGAAGGACTCTTATATTGGAGTCTTATTATCCCTCGCGCTTTGCCAGAAATTTTGGCTATGATCAATCAACCCCACTAAATGTGGACTTTCCACTGGCGGCCCGCCTTTGTCGCAGTCGCCGTCTTCGTCTGATTGCGGCTGGTTAGTGGAATTATTTCCGCCGAGAGGAGACCGGTATTGTGTGAACTCTTCCAGCTCTCGAGGCCACGGGGCGAATAGATATCTTCTACGCCCGATGGTGGTTCGAGCATAGTCATATCTTCTGATTATCCCCTCGCAAGCTGAGGGAGGCCGAAGAGTCTCGCCTCAAGAGGAAAAGCTTGACGCCGATCTTCATCGACGAGGGATTTCTCCGCAGCCATTTCTCCAGTTCAGCATATTCATATATTAGACATTATAATTCTAAGGTGGCAAAGGATGCTCGCCCCGCCGCCGACAGGTATTACTATCAAGGGGTGATGTCGCATCTGGAGCATGTGGAACTCTTTTCGAGGAAGGCTCCAGTACATGACAATGACCCCTCAGAATATTGCTGGTGGAGTCATTTTCTTTGTGATTGTGGCTATGCTCCCGATGCTCCTTTATCGGTGAGGCTACCTCCTGAGTGTGTCGGCAACCAAGCATGGGCATGTTGGGAGAGGCACTTGATCAATGCCATTGGCCATGCAGGGCCTTTGGAATATTTGCCTTGCTTGAGAATGCTTCGACACTCAGGAGGTAGCCACGTTGTACTCGTGTGCTCCGTTGTTTAAATATTTTCCATATCGAGTTAGTCTCCATGGATACAAAATATTTAAACATGTTCATGTACTTCGATGTTTAAATACCTTCCATGTTGAGTTAGTCTCCATAGGCATAAGGTATTTAACATCATTATGTTCTTGTGTTCTAAATGTTTTCATGTTGAGTTAGTCTCCATGGTTATAAACATTTAAACACATCTATGTTATTTCCCTCACGTTGAGCGAGACTCCATGAGGGTAAATCTTTGTGCTCATATGTGTATGTCTTTTAAAAGGAGACTCTGCCTAAGCAGGGATTCTACCCAAAAGCATACTCATATGTTTATAAAATATATGTTTATATGTGCGTATTTTCATAAGGGGACTCTGTCCATACAGAGATTTTGCCCAAAATACGACCACGTGTTCATCATATTTTCATGTGTGTATTTGAGCAAAAACTTTGTCTATGCGGAAGCTCTGCCCAAAATACCACTCGCTCAAATAATAAATCCCTGGGTTCATGCCCATTTCTTCAAAATGCATGTTAAATTCATAAAAGGAGTCCATGCTCTTTTCAGAAAGTCTATTTTCGTCTGTTAAAACTAAAACACTGTATTATTGTTTTCTAAAAAATGTAAACCTCGACTTTACTATCAAGGGTGTTCGGATTAAAATTAATGTAAATCAACATCAAAGATTTTAATCCGATGTAAATTAACATCGATTCTGGTCGATGGAGAAGAGGTCCAGTACACATAACCCTAATCGCCTGATAAAATAAAATACGCAGAACAAATAAAGTTCAAAACAAAATTGGTGCAATTGTCCAATTTTTGGACATAAAATTCTTCTCCGCGTCGCGCGGATTTTAAATTCTGTCTATTCGACAGGCTGGCATGCCCCGTTAAAGAAAAAAAAATCAATCAAAATCAAATGAAATATCCCATCGATTTTTCTGAATCCAACACCCACCAACCTTAGTTGGTGTTAATTTACATCCGCCATATGACCGATTACTTCTGATTAACTACCACATAGATGTCTATGATACAATCATGGTAATTCTGAATTAACTGAATTCAAATAAAGAAAATGAGCATAGACTTGATTTTGGGTTTGCCATCATTATTTCTGCAAGATGGTGATTAGTTTTCTCTGCCCTTTTAACTTGTAGGAGTCTATTCCTTTTTATTGTTGTTTTATTAGTTTTATTACCACCATATTTAAGGTTTTATGGTTATATTGATTATTTTCAAAATGACAGGATATAGTAGCAATTAGGTCCCTATTTTAATTCCCTTTCAATTTAATGAAAGTGTTTCATGGCCTTTATTTTTGTACTGCAATTTTTGTCAGTGATTTATCATGTACTTTATTTTATTTTAAAAGGCTTTGCAGGTATATTTATAATTTCAGAAAATGCAGAGCTTAGAATATGAAGTCTTCGAATGATCATATCTCTTAAAAACAAAAAAAGTTGCATTCATGATAAAATAACCATTCTTTTTTATAACATCATGCTATATCACATCATGAGTCATGCATATTGTTTTCACAAGGGTATGTAAACAAATTAGAAAGGCGTATAAGTCATGGATTTGGATTTCTGGACTTGTCTTCAGAAGAACTTCTCTTTCTTATGGCTTTGCCTTCTCTTGCTTTTCTCTTCTTACTGAGAGAATTCTCTTCTCCTCTTCTCCCTTTGCAGCTCTTGCCGTTGCTCGCTCTCGTGTCTTCTTATGTTCTACTTGTCTTCTTTCTTTTTTCTTGTTTCCCTTTTTCAGATAGAGAAGGCCCCCTTTTTATAGGTCCTCAGGATAAACTTAAGGCAGTGGAACTGGGAGCACGCAGGGGTTGAGGGTGAGACCCGCTCCCCTTATACCCCTCAATGGCTGGGTGAACCAGTGGGAGTGCAGGGAGGGGTGAGGGCTCACCCCTCTCCCTATCCTCATTGGTTTGGTATGAGCTGGTGGGGTGGGAAAGGGGTTTGTTGGTAATCTCGCCACCAGCACCATCATCGGCTGACTGAGCTGGTGGGGCTTGGGTGGTGGGCCTGCAGCTCTTTCCTCACATCTCTGGTGGAAGATACATGGGGCTTGCGATCTCCCTCTTTTCCCCAACAGTTGGCACAAGCAGTGGGAGTTGGGAAGGAGGGTGCAGCCGTGCAATCTCCCTCTCACTCCTATTGTTTGGTGGAACTGATCGGAGTTGGAGGGGCTGCGGTGCCTCTCTCCTCATTCACACAAGTGAACTGGTGGGAAAATGGGGAGAGGGCTGACCTCCCTCCTACCCCACTGGCTGCTGCAGCTGTGGGACTTGGGAGGGGGTCGGGTGATCTCTTTCTCCCTATGAAACCCGGCTTCCAGTTTTTATTCCCATGTGGCTTCTTCTTTTGTGCTTTTTTGGCTACCACGTGGCATCCATGGGTAGTTTTTCATCCCAAAAAGACTATTTGGAGAAGATTTGCTCTATTGGAAGCTTGCATGTCCATCTCTCTCAGTCTTTGGTGCCATGCACTTCTTTGATGGACACTTGGCATGTTGGGACTTCATGAGTGGTGATTTTTTCTTGTCCCGGAAGTCATGAGACGTCAGCTTGGGCCTGATTAATCTTCTTGACATCAGATACTCATCTCTTCAAGAGCATTGATCGCTCGAGGTACATCACCAATGTTCACTGTTGTTAGTTTCTCTGGGCATTGAGACATGTCTAGAACATCTGATGGACAATTTATTTGCCAGGTTTTGAAGTTTGTGGAGATGTTCAGAGTACATTCAACCATCATCTATATGACCTTATTGTTGGGTATTAATTTTTTTTCCCCACGAATTGGTGTTAGTGGAATTTGTTTATAAAAATGACTTTTTTTGGGGGCGTCCAACAGCCATCCTGTTGGAGCATGACATATGTCAATGTACTTGCATGTGCACCACATTGCTGGAGAATACACCGCCCTACTTTAGAGTGACCACCCTATTGGGACATGTTGCCAGGCTCTAAGGGTTATTGGGATATTTTGCTAGCCTATCAGGGCATACTACTCTGCTAGGAAATCAGCCTAATGGAATGTGTTGCATGTTGCCCAGGCTATGGGGAACCGGGGGGGGGGTGGTGGTCAATGGGTCTATACAACGATTTATCCTAGTTTGGAGCTGAGCACTCAGCCTCCTGCATCCTGTCCCCAAGGAAATAGCTTGAGTTTTACTAATAGCCAAAGTCCGCCACTAGTAAAATCACCTGATGCACAGTCCGCAATAAGGGGAACAACCACGTGGTGTAACTCACACACAGGTCTTCCCTTCAACAAAGGGAACAACCACCTGGTGCAACCCCTTACTAAGGTCTTCTCTTCAACAAGACCCACACTTCAAGGAGAGGCAATAACTAACAAAGATGTCTTCAAACAAGACAAATATGGCGACTATAAGCACATGGACAACGCCTACAACACACGACTGAAACAAAAGAGCACTTGAGGATCTTGTGTCGGCGAAGGAGCTTGAAGAGGATTGAAGTGATTGCAATATGTGGAGTTGAACTCTCTCTTGTTTCTCACCGAAGGCTCTAGAGAGAAATATAGTTTCTCTAAGGTTGAAAAGGCTTCACTGATGGAGTTGTACTCCCAACCTCTCTTTTTAGTTGAAGTTCTCACAGGTTGGCTTGATGTTTGCTAAGGGTCACTCTTTTTCGTCAACTCTTCTCACTTTTCTTCTTGAGATAGCAACTTTCCATTTACCATACTTTAGTGCTATAGCTTGAGTCTTCACATAGATTTTGAGGTGTTGTATCCATTGTGCCTCATTCTGCTGGTTGGTTTGGTTTTGCTTTTCTGTTTTGCATGGCGCACAAAATGAAACTTCTATTCGTGTCACCTGTCAACACAGCAAAAAGAAAAATCTTGACCGAAGACCATAATCTTCTGTCAGACATTAAGCATACCTGTTCGATCAATGGATTTCTTATTTGAAAGCTTAACCTTTGGGTATACACTCATACCGGCATCAAGAGATGCTCAAAGGATGTAACAGGACAGGATATCTGGGTTACCAATTGCATATACGTACCTTTCTCGTACTGCCATTTGGAGGAATGCCTTTTTTAATAAGGCATTACCTTGTTCTGAAAGTAAGCTTGGACATAAATATTGTATTTAAAATCTAAGCCAATGCATTGGTAATGACCAGAAAGATTTTTTATGAATAAAGAAGTAATGATATGACCACATTGAAAATCATTTCATGCAGTCAATATTCATGTTTAATCACGAGAAACAATTTTGAGATATTCATTCAAATTCAAACACGTATTTTTTTGACAGATATATTTTGACAATTGTAACTAACGGATCAATCAACATTTATTGAAAGCTGATCCGTGGCATCCTGAGAACATAATTAAATAATATTCATGAAATTTGATGCAGTATCCGAAAATCGATTACGACATCCAAACACATGATTGATTGATGAATGCGATATCTGAAAACATAATCGATTATCGAACGATATCTATTCGACTACCTGAATCATTATTGCATATCGAATAAGATACCTGAAAACATAATCAATTATTGAGAGATATATATTTGATTACTTGAACCATCATCGCATTTCGAACAAGATATCTGAAGACTTAATCTATCATCTTAACATCATAAGGCATAATTGATTCTCAGAGAGATATCTAAAAACATAATCGAATATCGAACATGATGACTGAAAGCATAATCGGTTACTTGGTTTAATAGCTGAAGACTTGATCGATTATAGAGTGAATATTCGAACATAATTTGCTAGATGATCGAATATCGAAGATGATATTCTATTATTAGTCATGGTGTTCAAATACTTGAAGCAAAACATCTATTACTTTGAAAAGTATGAGAGATCTTTTGAACTTATGAGGTTTGTTGATTTATTATGCTAATGATCCTTGATTTGACATATGAATACCTGATCTTTTACTCAGAGATTTTGTTAATTACTTAAATCAATGCTTAAAGATTTTATTAATCACTGAAGTCATTCTTAAAGGGCTTTGTTAATAACTCAAAACCAACACCTTGGAGATTGTGCTGCAGTATGCAACCTGGAACATTCTCCGTCTTTTTGTATGATTGACAAAACACAGATGATATTCTAAATATATTGTTCTAACAAAACTCTAAAGATATTTAACAACCATTCATAAAGATCATTAAGCATTCAAAGATCACACCATAATGGTCATTCATTCATCATGCTTTTCCAAACTGATCATTCAATCATCATACTTCTCCCCCTTTTTGTCAAAACACAAAAAGGTGGGATATGTGAATGTTGAACCCGAAAAATATTGGGATTTAAACAAGCCCCGGGCGGCAAAGTCTCCCGGGAAGCCACAAAAGTCCGGAACAAGACCCGACCTCCTCCACTCAAACACTTGAGATAAATGGGTTTGAGTCAGCGTGTCAACCTGGAACGAGCCGGAGTATGACATTCAAAAGGCCTGTCAACGGTAGAGATATGTACCCCGGACAGCCGAAACTCGGTGTCCGGACTCGCGTTCGAGACCGCGCACGACGTGGACGGGTTCGGAAAAGTCAAATGCACGTGCTCTCCGAAAATGGAGTCAAACGCACGAGAAACGGTCGAAAACGCACGTCGGGTGCACGTCAAATGCACGTGGGTGCGCGTGTGCACGTGCGTGGTGCGGCCATCAACCAACAAACAAACTTCAGAAATCCCCAGAGCTCTCCAAGCACGAAATGGCCAAAGCGTGGGAGGCCCAGGCCAAGGCGCACCCCCGTCGGTTCGCGCGGGGGCGCACCCCCGCCGGTCAAGGGCTTGCCAGGCGGGGACCCCCGCCGGTGTGGGGCCCCGCAAGGCAGGACCCCCGCCGGTTCGGGGCCCTGCCTTGCGGGGGACCCCCGCCGGTCGTTCCCTGCCTTGGGCCCTGTGCTCGTGTGCCCCGACAGTCTGAGCCTGCCTCGACATGCGTGCGTGCACCCCCGCCGGGTCGCGCACCCCCGCCGAACTGCTCGCCAAAACCCCTATAAATAGAGGGGCAACCCTCCATTCGAAACCAAGGGCTTCCAGAGGGGCGAAGCTCTCGCGCGGAGACCCCCGCCAGAGGGATTTTTCCTCCCCCACGCTGGCGAGACGCTCTCGCGTCCCGGCAAAACTTGAGGCTGTCTGGCGCTCGAGAATTCTCTCGCGCAGATCCTCAGGAGAAGTCCCCCTCCTTTGGGAGGGAGTGGACCTGTTTGCTCTCCGTATGAAGACCCCAGTACGGGATCCGGTTTGTGTAAAATTACACAAAGGCCCCCTGGGGAGGTGAAGATTTGTGTATGTGTGTGAAATTGCACATGTGCCCCGTACACGGGCCTAAGGTTCTGTGAAATTGCACAAAGCCCCCCCGAGGATATAAAGTTTATGTATGTGTACATCAAAAGTACACATATACTCATGTCAGCCAGAAATTTGCAGGAATACCCCTGCTTCTGAGAAAATTGCAGAAATGCCTCCATGAAGGATAAAATTGCAGAAATATCCCCGTGAAGGATAAAATTGCAGAAATATCCCCATGAAGGATAAATTTGCAGAAGTACCCTTGCTGCCCGGAAAATTGTAGATACGTCCTTGTGGCGCGGAAAATGGCAAAGATAGCCTGACGGTTCGCGCCTCTTGTCCAATCCGGTGGAGCGGGACCCACGTCGCTTCTATGAAGTGGCGTGCGCTCTCTTGGGCGTGACTTGAAGCCGGACTCGAGGGGAGTTCTTGGGAAATGTCACCAAATGATAGGAATGTCCCGTAAGGCCAGAAAACGACCGGGATGTCCGAGAAAGTCAGGAAATGATAGGATTGTCCCATAAAGCCAGAAAACGGCGGGATGTCCGAGAAAGTCATGAAATGACAGGATTGTCCCACAAAGTCAGAAAACGGCCGGATGTCAGAGAAAGTCACCAAATGACAGGAATGTCCCATAAAGCCAGAAAACGGCCGGGATGTCCGAGAAAGTCAGGAAATGACAGGATTGTCCCATAAAGCCAGAAAATGGCCGGGATGTCCGAGAAAGTCATGAAATGACAAGATTGTCCCACAAAGTCAGAAAACGGCCGGGATGCCAGAGAAAGTCACCAAATGACAGGAATGTCTCATAAAGCCAGAAAACGGTCGGGATGTCCGAGAAAGCCAAATGACAGGAATGCCCCATAAAGCCAGAAAACGGCCGGGATGTCAGAGAAAGTCACCAAATGACAGGAATGTCCCATAAAGCCAGAAAACGGCCGGATGTCAGAGAAAGTCACCAAATGACAGGAATGTCCCATAAAGCCAGAAAACGGCCGGGATGTCCGAGAAAGTCAGGAAATGACAGGATTGTCCCATAAAGCCAGAAAATGGCCGGGATGTCCGAGAAGTCATGAAATGACAAGATGTCCCACAAAGTCAGAAAACGGCCGGGATGCCAGAGAAAGTCACCAAATGACAGGAATGTCTCATAAAGCCAGAAAACGGTCGGGATGTCCGAGAAAGCCAAATGACAGGAATGCCCCATAAAGCCAGAAAACGGCCGGGATGTCCAAGAAAGCCAGAAAACGGCCGGCAATGTCCCAGAAAGGTAGAAAAACGGCAGGGATGTCGGGGGGGACGAAGCAACACCTAAAACCCCGGGAGTACACGCGCGAAAAAGAACGCACGTGCATAGCCCACACTCGCTCGGTCTGTCTGACCCCGGAGCTCTGAGTTCCGTCCAGCGAGTGTTGGGGAAGGAAGTCTCCGGTAGCCTTCGGTGGTCTGTCCTCCTGCGCCTTGTTCGCGCGGAGGCGCTGCAGGTTGTTACATGACGCCTGGTGTTTTTTCACTTAAGTCCTCCGTTGTCATGAAACGACATACGTAGAGGCAATGTTGTCCGACAGCGGTACAAACACCCTGTTGCGAACGTTAATGATCCGACATGTTTGTAAACGCTCGACGGAGGCACAATACCCTGTCATAAGAGCAGATGTAAACCTTACATTCTGTAAATGTCTAACGGAGGCACAAACACCCCGTTATGAACATAGATGTAATCCCCACGCTGTGTAATGTCCGACGGAGGCACAAATACCCTGTTGTTGACGCACATGTGTATGACATATTGTATGGATGCCCAGTGGAGGTACAAACACGCCATTAAAGGCGCGAATGTAAACGTCATAAATGTAAATGGCATAAGTATGCTTGAATGAAATTGTGGAAATTTATTTGTTATCTATTTCCTTTAAATTTCGGCATATGGTCTTTTAACAAACATTACGCATCGAAGGTATTCGAGTTTTGCACTCGATGTAAATGAAACACCGACTTCGGTCGGTGGGGAACGGTCCAGTACACGACCACTCCAATCGCCCTGAAAATACGAGCGCACGCGGAAAAAATGAAATGAAATATCCGAGGGTTCCGGGTCTTTACCCGGTACCCCTCATAAAATAAATCTTTGTCTGTTTCCCGTAAACAGTCTGGCACGCCCCGCGTCTTAGGTCTCCCGTCGAATTCTCAGGCGGGATCCACCCAAAGAAAATCACATGCAAAAATATATACGCCAAAATGTATATATATTTTCGAAGCGAAAGAAAATTCCGCGTTCCAACAGTGAATCAAACAGACTGCAAAAATTGATGAAAAAATCCAATGGAAGTTGATTAAGAGAATTGAAAATTTGACACCAGGAACATAAAAGGGATATAGATATAAGGAACAAAGATAGAAATGAAGGACAAGTAAACAATATCCAACGATGTTTAAACAGAATGCCTAGGAGATAGTGTAGAGTGGGGATTGAGAAATGGGACATTTTTTGGATCATCAGGGGAGGAGGCTGGGAGTTGGGTGGTATAGTAGGCAATTTGGAAACATAGCATTCTCTTTTCTTCAGGGAGATTGAGGAAGGCAGCAATGTTCTTGATTGGTCTCTGCTTTAAGACAGTCGAAATAAGCTTGTAGTTGTGAAACTCCACTGCCAGATCTTCTACAAAATGAGTATTGGCCTTTGCCCCTGATGGGCACATGCCATGAACTCCCCATACTGAATTGAGCCCCTGAGACCTTCCCTCTACGTAGCATCATTGACTTCTTTCACTAACAAGTACCGCATCCTCCAGACTTCTGCCATATTTTCAAATGATTCAATGTATAGTTCTTTCAGATAATGCTCGAGAGGATATACCTTGGCAGAAAGTCCTCCTGTGATCATTCTCTCCAGATAAGCAATATAAATATATTTAAAATGCTCTCCCCATTCCTGCTCCGTGTATCTCTCAGATCTGCACAGATATCTGACCAACTGCTTTCCTTCTATTTAACCCCTATCAATATTTAAGAGGAAATCCAAGAGTGTAACTGAGTAACAGACCCTGAGTTGTAGGCTAATTCCTTTTCTTTGTACTGGGTGTATTTTCTCATTAACACTTAGCCTTGGATCCCTTCGGCACTGATCTGGCACTCTATTGAGGGAAATCTGTCTATGTATACAATCTTGCCTTTTCTTGAAGCCAGGTACTCTATGCATTCATTATAAGTTAACTTGTCTTTCCGATTGTGTCTTTTCATTGACTTTCATGTAATCAATGCATTTCTGCTCCATGGATTCAACCTCACCCTGCCTTTTCCTGTCATGGTTCATCAAGTGCCATTGCATTAAGGAGGGTGTTGGCTACTCACCTAATTCTCTGGCTTTGCATACACTGTGATAGGTGTTTGTCAGCCTCAGGTGCTTAATACACCACTGCTCCAGGGTCATAGTACCGGATGCTGCTAATGCCCTCTCATATTCTGCCTTCCTGAGCTTTCCTTCTTTAATAAACTTCACAATGTAGTTCAAGTGTAAACAAGGGCAGCTTGAGCATTTTAAGCCTCATGTTCATGGCAATCATCTCCAAGTAACATGCTTTCGGGTTGGCATTTCTGATGAATTCTTCTCTGAACAAAGATAGTCTGTTTGTTCAGAGGGAATTAGCTCGGATGCTTGCCACACTACCGTTCTGAAATTTTCTTGAAATCCATATCCACTATATGCTCAGTCACTATGTCTTCCCAATCATATTCCAACTTTTAACTTGGGCCAGTGTGCTACTGCTGGGGATATCACTGAGACTGCCACTGGGTGTTATACTGCTGCTGCTTGGAGGAGGGAATTCAGGTGTGCTGCTCTTAACATTTGGTTGATCAAATTGAGGACCTACACTCCCTGTTCCTCCTTCAGTGTTAGGGGTGGCCACTAGTGTGTCCTCTCAACCACTGCCTTCTTTATCAGGTCTGCAGGCTGCTCAACTAACACCGAAGCCTGGACCTCTTCCTTTAAGGCCACATTTTCTTCTCCTTCTGTGAGTTCTTCTTCTACCATTACTGCCTTTCCTTTCTTTTTGACAGCTTCACTGTCATCTTCCATCTCCTCTGGCTGCTTTGTTTGGTCATGATAGCCTCTTCTGCCATAAAAACTTCTTCCTGAACCATGCTGTCTTGCTCTGCTGACTGTGCTACTTGCTCCACTGGAGATGCATCATAGTGTGGTGATGGAGAAGACCCAACTAGTATCTCTGCTTGCTCTTGCTGGTCTGCTATGTAGATATTTGAGAGAATGTTGAACAATTTCCGAAGAGGGGTGGATGAATCTCTCTCCTTGCTCTTGCTGGTCTGCTATGTAGATATTTGAGAGAATGTTGAACAATTTCCGAAGAGGTGTGAATGAATCCTCTTTGTCGCTGGAAGTTTCAACATTTCTCAATCTTCCGGCCTTCACCTTGAATTGGGGCCTGATCTCTACAACTTTTTGTGGCTCAGATATAGGATGCACTAGTGATGGACATGGAACATCTTCGCGAATAGGGTCCTTCTGACCCTGGGACTGGATAGGTGACATACATCGGCCTCTCTCTGTTCTGATGGCTGCTACTTTTTTCCAACAATTTAGACATCTTGGCCTCAATTCTTATCAGCATTTCCTTATGACTGGCCAATTCAACATTGACTTCTTTCCTAAAGTCACCCAACTGAGACTCCAACTCTTTCAATTATGATGCCAAACTTCCAATCTCTGCCTGATCCTGAGTATTTGATGGCTCCCTCTGAACCATTGCTTCTTCTCTTCCAACATCAGGACTGGTTGACTCTTCTTGTTGCTCATTAGCCTCTTCTGCTTCAAATCTCTGTCTCTTCCGTGAGGATTTGGAAGGAGATGCTACTGGAGTTGCCCTGGTATGCTTTGTCCTTTGCCACATGCCTTGCTTATGAGAAAATCCACTTTTAAGTAGTGAGCTTGGGTAGATCTTCTTATACTATGGCTTGGCTTCTGACGTCCTCGGTCCACCCTAATTCCCAATTTCTTGAAGATCATAGACAGCAAGTTTCCATAAGGAAGCCAAGCTGTGTTTTTTAATGAAAAGTGGATAGTACCACTAGTATATAAATGAAAAGAAGAGAGAATGTACAATTATAGGCTCAACAAAAGGCCCAAAAAACTGCTCAGCCCACCTATACACTGCCATCCACCACCACAAGGACAGCCTCACTCTAGCCCCCCAACAAATAAAAAAGAGTAGAATTTGATTGATTCACATTTCAAAGCATGGATGCCATTTCTTAACTTTGACACAGATTATATCATAAAGAGCATCCGAGCTGCCTTAGCAAAAATGCGGTTGTTTCTCTCCCTCCAAATCATCCACAAAGTTGCATGAAGGATGAACCACCATATTCTGTTATCTCTTTTGATCAGCCAATGTCTTCTCCACTTTTGCATGAAAATGCGCACATCACCATCCTGAGGAATAGCACCATGAAAATGCACACATCACCATCACGAGCATGGGGGTTTCTATGTGTGGGGGTTGCTGTGTGCGAGGCGACAGCGACCATGGTGGGGGCTGGGGCTTTTCGACAGTCAAGTGATGGGTGCCCAGGAGGGAACGCCAGCAGCCCAGGGGAGGAGGAACATGCATGTGGCAGTGAGCGGGGACCGATCAGGAGGACAGGAAGGTAGTAAGCTAGCTGTGTTTTCCTCAGATCAGATCAGTAGAAGGAAAGATAGGGGTCCATCATCGAGTAGGTGCTCTTGGTGTCGTTCATCGGTGGAGGCTCCAAGTAGGGCTGCAAACGAGTCGAGTCGAGCCGAGTATTATGTTGTTCAAGCTCTGTTCGTTAATTTTTAATCTAGCTCGAGTCGAGCTCGAGTTTTTTTGAGTATTGAAAATGGTTGTTCAAGCTTGGTTCGTTTAAATACTCTCGAGTTCGAGCCCTTAACGAGTATCTTAACGAGCCCAATTGAATTTGTGAGTTATATATATATGTATCTATATTATATGTATATATAAGCCCAATTCAATTTACAAGTAAAAAATTAATTGTTTATAAGATCCAAGTTTATCTTATTTCAAAGTCATACCCCAAGATCCTTCATAAGTTACTTGTTTAATTATTTTAGTATAATGTTTAAAATATTTAACAATTATATTTATAATTTTTATAATTAAAAAATTAAATGAACTTGTTTACGAGCTTAAAAGAGTCGAGTAAGTGTTTGCTCATACTCGGCTCGTTTATGAAACGAGCTTAAATTTTTGTTTGAGCTTGACTCATTTACCTTATTAAATGAACCAAATTCGAGTAACATCCGAGTCGAATTCTAGTTACTTATCGAGTGTATTAGTTCGTTTACAACCCTTCTTTTCATAATTTGTGTATTTACACCCTCATATTTAATCTTTTACATTTTAGTATTCATAAGTATTCCGTACCTTAATAAAATTTTTTTAAAAATAAATAATATTAATATTTTTCATATTTATAATCAAGGTTTGGCGCATCCCCGATTCGGACCGGATCGGGTTTTTCCTGATCCGATCCGATTCGGGCGGATCGAACCGATTCGGTTCGATCCGCTTGGATTCGGCCAGAACCCTTATTGAAGGGATCCGGGCGCATCGGGGCGAGCCGCGCATCGGATCCTCCCTGATCCGATGTGATTCGGGGGGATCGGCCCGGCTCGATCCGGCGCGCCAAACCATGTTTATAATAAGAAATTAATATAATTTAAATATATTAAAGAGTAACTAATCGAGTATTTTAATGAGCATATTATCGAGTATCTTAACGAGCTGTTCGCGAACGTATTCGAGTCGAGCATATCTCTGTTCAAGCTCGACTTGTTTATGAATCGAGCTTATATTTTTGTTCAAGCTCGGCTCGTTTATCTAATAAACGAGTCGAGTCGAGTTTTTATCAAGTCGAGTTTCGAGTTACTTGTCGAGTGTGTTGGTTCATTTGCAACCCTAGCTCCAAGCCCTCCACTTTATAGAACAGGTGGCTGTACAGACCCCATCATCTCCATCAACCAATTCGACCTCCTCAACCCTTCCATGGCCATCACCACTGCTGCCTGGTCTAGGAGGCTTGCCTGCTGCACCGCTGGCCTTGCATGGACAGACGTACTTGATGCGCCATAGAGCTCCGTCAGCTGCTTCATCTATGGATTATAAGGTGGAGGCTGCTACAACGGCACCGACAGTGGTGGTAACTAAGAGCTGGATGTTTGGAGTACTGCTTGTATCGGCCACGACTGCGGTAGATGGGGTGCAGGAAGAGGGGGTCTTCGGGTGGAATGATGGCTTGGAGGTCTCCATGATGGCGGCAGTGGTGGCCGCCATGACTGCCTACCATTGCGCTTGGAGGAGCTCCATCCTCACCGGACATGTGGCGGTAGGCGGGGATGGAGGTGTAGAAGGTGACTGGGCGCTGAGGCGGGCAAGGCGCTGAGGCGGGCAAGGCGCTGAGCCAGCCTTTCACCAGGACCTGGGAGCGGTGTTTCGAGAGAGATTGTTCAGAAAGAGAGAGAGGTGGAGTGTTCACATAGAGACTTACCTTGCTGCAACATGGAGGGTGTGGACAGTTTCTGACCTCAGGTTCCTAGAGGTGCTGCCAGTGTGCGACACCGCAGAGGGTGTGGTGGCGTAGCCGATGTGCCACTCGGTTTGGAGAGGGATTGTGCTGAGAGAGAGAGGTGGAGAACCTTTTTGCAAGATCCGCTTAGGAGGAGGAAGAGGTAAGTTGGGGGAGGGGAAGGGGGGGGGGTGAGGAACTTTTCATTTGAGTGAGGTCAATGTGTGCGCCTTGCCTCATTTTGCCTTCTAATTTTATGTAAAAATAGATCGATTTTTTTATGTATTCGTAAAGGATTGACTTTTAAATCAATAGAACTGGCTGCATATTTTTTGTGAATTTGTATTTAATGTTTTGGGGGAAAAAGAAACATTCTGGTGCTAACACATGGTAGTGTTAGATCTTAGAATTATTAGTGTGTGTGTATATATCTATATATATATATATATACACACACACACAATATTCATGTAATCATATACATATATCCATATCATATTAATGTACGAACATAATTCATATGTATATCCATATAATATATACATTATACATATATCACAATAATTAAATTGTGATAAGTGTTGGAACATGGAGATTGAAGTCCTAAATTCTCCAATGTGTGGGTGCACACATGCTGATCGACCTACGTGGTCAGGTCGGGCGGATCAATTTAAGTTGTCAGGTCGTAGAGGTCAAGGGGACAGCGGCCGCAGCGCCCTTTGCAGGGGTTCACATTCGTATATGTATACAATATATATGTAATCACATATATATATATATATATATATCTTAAATGTATAACCATAATTAATATTATATCTTTATAATATATATCATATTAATGAACACTTTAATATAATAATAATAATAATAATAATACATATATATATATATATATATATATATATATATATATGACACTGTATATATATAAATAATTTGTGTGGCAGAATCTGCTTGGGATCAACTGATCTAGGCTGATCCTGACCGATTCGGATTGTTTCGGTTCGATTCCGGCCAATTCAGCTGGAATTTCACTGATCTAGGGGGCTTTCCCTTTGAAATTGATTTTGCCAAGGCTGATCTGATACAGAATTGGCCGATCCCGATCAGGATCTGCAAATTCTGCATTCCATGCACAGGATACCATGTAAAGGTGGGTTTCAGGAACATCATGAACACTGCTATGGGTTGCCTGTGAGAAGCCAAACATTTGAAGGAAAACAAGATGTGCTCTAATTGGGTACCACAACCAAATTTGATTAAAATAAGCTAATCCTGGATTAGAAAAGAAGACGGAACTATCATGAAAAAGTACATATTAGAGTAGTAAACCAAACATATTTTACCGTTCTCTTAGATATATTTCTCATGTGAGCATTAGTTATAAAGTTGTAGCACTTTTCCCCTTTAATCTTATCATGCACCATAATTGCAGGGGCGGGCTATTTATCTCATTTCAAAGCTTTCACAACAGCTGCCTCAAAATTGGAGAAGATTGGATATGGTAAATTTGTCTAATTCAAGTCATAGTTGTATCTCATTTGTACTTTTGTTTCAGAATATTCCTTGGTAAATTTATATGTTTTTTTTAGACCAGGTACAAGGAGTGCATTTCTTGTTGCTTATGAGTTGGAATTTAACTGAAAAGAAACCCATTCTTCCATCCAGTTTCCCAGAACACTACTATTCCTAGGAAGAAAGCTATAGATTCTTCCCCTAGATTTTAGCTATAACAGATATCCAGGCCAATGTTAAGTAACAAATTCAAGGACTCTTCTCATTCCCTCCTTCCTGTCTTGCTACATAATCAGTACTGGGATCTGTCCTTGAATTATCTGGTCTTGCATTAAATTTCTTTTTATGAATGTTATATCAAATATGATTATTAGATAGATGAACTCTATTTACTGTGGTATTAAGATATTAACAGGAAATACAAGGTTTAAAAGAACTTTCTCTAGCTGTATAATTTTCTAGGCAATTGAAACAAAAAATCCCTAGAATTGACATGGCAGTGGTCTGCAGGGGGCCTGTGCTTATGGTTCTTTAGCAATTGATACTTTGATGGTTCTAGTCCCCCCTTCTGCTTAACTTTAGCTTAACTTCAATCTGCCAATGGTTGTAACATTTCTATTTCAATCTGCAAAATGGTTGTAAATATCCCTAGAAATGAAGCATCAACATTGTTAATCTTGATTGTAAACATGTTATATGGGCCTGCTGCTTATTCATTGCTGATAATTGTTGTTACACTTGTTTTTTCTTTAGTTAGCTAGCTGATTATTTTTTACTTGTGCTTTCTATATTTCTGTATTTAAACTGGCTTTCTTTGATCTATGTGTTATACTCAGATCAAAATCTGTGATTCTATTTGCTTGCAGTTGATGCTGATGATGAAAGTACCAGCATAGAACCAAAGACTGCGAAAGAGACAATTGACTTCAAGGAAGTTATGCGAGTAGATCACATTCTTGCACAATTGCAAAGGAAGGTACCAAAATCTGCTTTCATTTCCTTTTTTTCCTGTGGGAAAAGCTACATGAATAGACTGAAACTTAGCTTTCAAAGGGTTCGCAAGGGTTTGTTAGTTGCATCAAAAGAAGTTTTGCCCTGGAATTACGGTGCTTCTTATCCAGACATTTTTTTAGCATGCAGTAAGAATTTCAAAGTTCCTAGTTCTTGTTGTGATGTGTATAGTTGTTTCTTGCTATTGGTCTAAAACTTTAAGGTTATTGCATTCCAGTTTGTTCACTCTACTACTTCAGCAAAATGAAAGAAGTTTGTCTATGCTGAAAATATTTTGTGCTCAATCATTTTTGCAAAACTATTTTGATGGATTTGTTGTTCTTCAAAAGCAAATATTGGGAAGAAACACAGCTGCTTCAGAACTCTGTGGTCCTTAATCATGTATAGTTAAGGTATCACATTCTTGAAATTTTGCTAAATCTTATATTACTAGTATATTATTTTGAGATTGGGATGCCAGAATTCCTTGCAAATATATAAATAAATGTTGCATTTCAGATGTCAGATTCACCTTGTCTTACTGACTACCACTATCTAGATGATAACAATCATAGCATAGGAAACTAGAAACTGAAAAGGATTACAGGGAAAGTATGAGCAAAGATAAAGATTCCTACTTCTGTTACCGAACACATCTATTCTAATTCTTATGTTTTCTATACAGTCATACAACAGAGCCCCTTAGCTTGTCTGAACCAGCAGAGGCCCTCCAGTCCCACACCAGACAAAAGCTACTACAGAAATTGACTCCAAATTCCTCGTTATTCCTTTTTCCCCAGATTTCACAGGGTGGAATCATATCCTCATATTTTCTACTGCTTTCACAGCAGTGGCTCTTGTCCATCCCTTCACAGTTCTTGAGTATCTCTGGTTTCCATGGTTCATCTTGTGCATTTATTGGGGGGAAGAGATTAAATCTTACTCGGGTGCCCCCCCATTGGAGGGGCGCCCAGGCCCCACGCTCGCCATACTGGCGTGGCGTGGCATGGGGTGGCGCAGGAGCCCTGTCAATGGCGGCATGGATGGCAAAATCGGTCGGCTCGGAGCGGAGTCGGCCGATGTGGACACGTCGAGCATCTTTACGTTTTTCTCTTCTTATCTTTCTTGATTTGTTATTCGAGTTTGACTTGATTTATTGTTGTTTTTCTTTATTTTTCTTGCCTTGCGGGGCGTGCCAGCCTGTCTAACACACAGAAGTGAGAATCCGCACAATGCAGAGAGAAAATTTGATGTCCATGGAATGGACAAGTGCGCCACTCTTAATCTGAACTTCTATTGGTTCCGCATTTTTTATTCATCAGGCGATTAGGGTAGCATGTGCTGGACCCCTGTCTCCATCGATCGGAATCGATGTTTTGTTTACATCGGGTTAAAAGCCCTTGATGTTATTTTAACACCAGTTCTAACCCGAATACCATTGATAGCAAAGTCGAGAAAATATGCATTTTCAGAAATTGTAATACGATGTTTTCCCTTTTTATTATTGTCGGACAAAATGGATTTTGATTTGAAAGAACGAATCTGTTTCTTTGAAGAAGAGATTTCATTTTTTTTGCAAAGAAGGGTATTTGTCTTGAGAAGAAGATTTCATTTTGAAAGGGAGTATGGATTTCTTTTGAGTTTCAAAGTATAGTTTGGGGAGTATGCGGGCATATACCCGTGATTTATTTTGGTGTCCGGATATTTGCTCACTTTAGAATTTCATTTTTCGAAAAGGAGAATGGGTTTCCCTTTTGAGGATTTGATATATGATTTCGAAAGTGAACGGGTGTATACCTGTGAATTCATTTGGTAGTTTGAATGTATTGTGAATTCGGGCAGCGCTCCCGCATAGACAAGGTTATCGCGCGAATATATGAGTATGAGTTTGATGCACATATGATTGTATTGACTTTTTAGGGGAGAGTCCCTATATAGACAGAGTGTCCCCAAGAAATACGCACATGTGCATATATTTATGGACATATGAATATGCTTTTGGGCAGAATCTCCGCTTAGGCAGAGTTTCATTTAAAAGACATATTCACATGACATATATTCGTGAACATATGGATATATTTTTGACAGAACCTCCGTTTAGGCAGAGTTCCTCTTAAAAAGCACACACATGAACACAACTTTTCTTTGAATACATGGATATGTTTCCGGACAGAACCTCTGTTTAGGCAGAGTTTCCTTAAGGAAATATATATATATATATAAGCACAATATTCGTGAATATATGGATATAATTTCGGCAGAACCTTCGTTTGGGCAGAGTTTCTTATAGAAAATTTATACATATAAGTACAGAGTTGTGGACATATGAGTATGTTTTCGGGCAGAACCTCCGCTAGACAGAGTTTCCTTAAGAAAACATATACACATGAGCACGAGATTGTGATTATATGGATATGTTCTCGGGCAGAACCTCCGCTTAAGCATAGTCTCTTCTAAGAAACATATACATATAAGCACAACGTTGTGAGCATATGGGTATGTCTTTATATAAGATGCATACCCATACGAGCACAACACTCACCCATCCCAGAGTCTTGCTCGACGGGCGGGGAAACATGTGCATCTAAATGCGCATACCCATAGAGTCTTGCTCGATATGGAGGTATTTAGAGCACGAGAACAAGGGTATTTAAATACCATATATCCATAGAGTCTTGCTCGATATGGAAGGTATTTAACCCCGAAGGATATTACCCCCAGAGTCTTGCTCGATGTGGGGGCATGGACCGTATTATGATTTCTTCAAGAAGCCCTCCATGGAGACTAGCTCAGCATGGAGGGGGATGAAGGAGATGTTGATGCTGTATGGGGTGATCTCCCTTCTCTTTGCGCTTGTTGGGTGTTCCGCACCGAGCGGGGGAAGAGTTGATACCTTCACACCAAGCGGAGAACTTGAAGAACAAGTGAGGGATTTTGGAAGAAAATGCCTTTTCCTTTTTTTTGAATTTTTGAGGGGGACAACACCCTTTTTTTGGAGCCAAAAAGGGGACCCAAGGAGGACCTAAGGAGCACCCCTTGCCCCTTGGGGTGTAAGGGGTTTTATAGGGGTTGGCCCCTTACATGGGCATGGGAGGTGGCCCCCCCTTAACCGATGGTACCCCCCATCGGTTAGGAGGGGAGATCCCCTTAACCGATGGTGGGTACCATCGGTTGGGGGATTTTCTCCTCCAACCGATGGTGAGGACCATCGGTTGGGGGGGTTTACCCCTCTAACCGATGGTATCCCCCATCGGTTGGGGGTTTCACCCCTCCAACCCATGGACAGAACCATCGGTTGGGGGGGTTTCACCCCTCAACCGATGGTACCCCCCATCGGTTGGAGGGAAAACCCCTCCAACCGATGGACAGTACCATCGGTTGGGGGGAGATGCCCCTCCAGCTGATGGGACTTCCATCGGTTGGGTAAGGCTTGGGGGTTTTGCCTATAAATAGCCCCCACATGCCCCATTATAGGGGTGTTGGGCTGCTGGAGTTTTGCTTCTTTTCCTTGGAGTTTTACTCGGCGAAGAATTGGATTTGCACATCCTTGGAGCTTCCGCTGCGAGCGTTCTTGTACTTGTTCTTCGTACTTGGTCTTATGGACCTTGTGCTGCCGGATTTCCTCTGTGCTTGTATCTTCCACGAAGCATTGTTCTTTCTTGAACTCCTGCTCTTCTGGAGGGCTTACTGCCAACCTTAACTTTGGGGGCACTTGGATCCAATATTACCTAAGCAACCATGGGGTTACCTTAAGTAATAATTTTACTTTGTCTTTAAGGCACCCCTTAAAGGGGACTTCATCCTTATTACTTAAGCAACAAATGGGCTACTTAAGTAAATGTTGGACCACTATAAATGGATCCTGGCACTTCTTGTGTAGATATCCACCACAACTTTTAGGGTTCAACAAATGCCCCCACGGGATACGTGTTGGAATTTGCATGTGACGACACGTGCCCGTGTAGATCCTTTGCATAGGTCCCACCTTATATCTTGAGACATCCTTTTACCGACTCTCTGCCTCTTGATTTTTTGCTTAGCTGGACTTGTTGCCCTTTGACTTTTCTCTTCTTATTCTTGCATTTTTTTTTATTCCTTTCCAGGCTTTCATCATGTCTCACGGAAGAAGATTCTTGAGCCGTGATGACTATGCCCAGAGTACCCACGATGGAGTCATTCTGCTGGATGATATAATGCCTGCCTGGAGGAACCCTGCGTCACGAAGGATAATGTGTCCTCGTTGGGCAGCGGCTATAGTGTTGTTGCCAACGCTACACCGAAGACCTTTCATCTGACGGCCAAGTTGATTACTCTCGCATCAGCTGACGGAGAGGCGTTTATTAATATTTGCGGAAACGGGGCTATCCCAGGCATTTCCTGCTGGATAAGGAGCTGTTTTCCTTTATTCAGAGGTTTATTCCACCTCATACGACTGCCTACGATCTCTGCCTGGTGGCAGAAAGGCGGTATTTGGAATCAGCTATCCTGAAATTTCGGGATAGCCTTCTCGGCACATGTGCTTTCTCTTATCCCAGTTTCCCTCTGGGTTTTGCGGCTCAAAACCGGCTTCCTTCTGTCACCGATCTGGGCTCTTTCAGTCAGGATCTTGACTGTTATACTCGATCGCGGTGGATTTCTCCGGTGACCTGGAGTTTGAAGGGTCGCCACAAGGCCATGATGCAGACTGATGGTCTATTATTGATGCCTTGCGACTCCCGGTATGTTGCTGGAGGCTATGACAACCGCTGCCTTCTTGACCAGATTATTGACCATACCGCCCCAAGTTGGTACAGGAGATGGTCGGTCCTACCTTATCACGTCTTTCATTATGGGGCCACGGAGTGGCTGATAGGAGTCCTGCACCATTACGGTGAACTCCTCAAATTATCTGGCATTTATGGAGCTGTGGAGGCGGCCTTGTATGATTACGGTGAACTCCTCAAATTATCTGGCATTTCTGGACGCCCTTATGAAGAAGTCGTTCTTAATGACTTACACAGTCATCGCAACGACGGCTTCGGGTGGTATGTTCTTCCTTACAGTCTCCTCTTCCTGACAAAGGTATGACGAGATTTGGCTCGCACTGGAGGAAAGACGGGTCACGGTCTTCTCCCAGCAATATGAGGGTGAGCCAGAATGCTTGGCTCCATTATTTCTACAACGGGTCATTTTGCTTCTTAGATAATTTTGCAGTAGAAGGCCGTCCTCTGGAGCAATACCAACAACTGGAGTCGAGGAAGGCTCCACGTGGACGATATATATATGCTCCAAAAGATGGGGGGGGAACCCCCGCCATTTACCAGATCGCACTTATCTTGCTGCGTATCTGGTATATTGGCTATCGAGCTTTGCAATTCCACATGGCGAAGAAGAATCAATTAGGCGGTTTGATATATTCCGCCTATCTTCTAGCAGAGGGCCATAAGCTTGCTATTGCTCCTGCTGCTCTGGCGAGTATATTTCACGGATTGGGGGCCTTAAGTTCGCTTCCCTCTCCCCGGGATAAAAAAGATGCAACTGCCCACCCATTATTGAGTGCTTGGGCTGGTCTTCTGCTGCCTAGTTTATGTCAGACTGTTGATTTGCCTCGCCCGACGGCTCCGCTGATTTTGTTGTTCAGGAACCGACCTTCTGGGGAGTCATTGAAGCAGCTTATTGATGTCCGCTCTAATTTATCTTTTCTCCCGAATGGTGAGCAAGGTCTCCTTCAATTGATAGTACATCCCGAGGTGCCCGGCCATATAGTACCAGGGAGGCAGGGACTCGAGTGGGTGACATATCATCTGCCCCAAGGTAGTGACTTTGACTAGTCCTTATATCAAGACTGGCTATGCTGTATTCGGCCAGGTGTGTTGGTGTATCGCGGGGGAAGAATTCTCATATTGGAGCCTTACTATCCCTCACGGTTTGCCAGAAACCTCGGCTATGATCAATCAACTCTACCAAACGCGGAGTTTCCATTGGCTGTCCCCCTTAGTCGCAGCCGCCGTCTTCATATGAACGCGGCGGGTTGGTGGAATTATTATCGCCGAGAGGAGGCCGGTTATGTATGCACTCTTCCAGCTCTTGAAACCACGGGGCGTATAGATATCTTTTACGCCCGATGGTGGTTGACCAGAGTAATATCTTCCGGGTACCCCCTCACAGGCTGAGGGAGGCCGAAGAGTTTCCCCTTAAGAAGAAAAGCTTGACGCCGATCCTTATCGACGAGCGTTCCTTCGCGACCACTTCTCGAGCTTCGCAAGCTCGTACATCAAATATTATAATTCTAAGTGACAAAGGATACTAGCCCCGCCACCGACAAACATTATTATCAAGGGGTGATGTTGCGTCTAGAGCATGTGGAGCTTTTTTCGAAGAAGGCTCCGGACCACAATAGCGACCTCTTAGAATATTGTTTGATGGATAACTTTTTGTCCGATTGTGGCTATGGTCCTGACGTTCTATCAGCGAGGCTACCTCCGGAGTGCGTCGGAAATCAGGCATGAACGCTTTGGGAGAGGCACCTTATTACTGCCATTGGCCATGCCGAGCCTTTGGAATATCTGCCTTAGCTTGAGAATGCCTCGACACTTCAAGGTATTTGGACTGTTATGGAGAAGTAAGCGAACTTGCAAAGCCGATTTTGCTCAGCTAGTGCCGACATCTCCATCTGGGCCACAGGTATTGATGAGTTGATCTCCCCCTCTTTTTTTGTGTTTTCTTTCCTTCTTTTGTTTTTTTTTCTTTTCTTCTTACATATCCATCTCAGGTTTTCAGCCATCCCGCTCTAGGAATTGACAGAGACAGGAACAATGAAGCCCGTTCGGACGCCCCCTCCTCTTTTAGAGATAGGAGGGCTGGTAAGACAAGGTGGTGGACTACACCTCCTCTGGCGGTAAGCCCCTCTTTTTCTTTTCTTCTCTCATCATTGTCATCCATATATTTTTTTTATCGTTTTTTTCCTTCCTTTTCTTTCTTTCTTCTCTCCTTTTTTCTTTTGTCTTCCTTTTTTTTTTCTTCTGATTCATCATCTTTATGTCTTGATTTTTTTTTTTGTAGACTATTCCGTTTCAGGGGATGAGCAGATGAAGAAACCGTCGATCCAGTTACTCCGAATGACGAAAATCCCTTGCCTGGGGGTTCTTCTCCCCTTCATGGAGGGGAACATGGGAGTTCCTCACAAGTAGCCGCGGACTCTTTGCCGGAGGATGGGAGCGATGAACCGCCATCCCACTATCCATTTTCTGGGGCAGCGGCGATGGGTGGCGATAACACCACCTTTACATTTGCCGAGTTGGGATTCTCGACGAAGCAATATCCTTCTGCTCCTGTCGAGGCTTATATCCCGATGCCTGTCGGGGAACATTCTACTACAGGAACAGTCCTTGAAGGTGATCTTCTTATTCCGATCCAGTATATAGCCTTTTCATCATTTTTGTGTTCTCATGTCGGGCTCTTCCTTTTGTGTTTTAGATGACCCGCACTTCTGCGACCAACGTTTCTCATGGGGGATAGCGGGTCCATATTCTATACCTGTGACCAGTTCTCCTTTCCCTTCTTGGGAAATATAAGAGCCCATTTTTGGAGCCGCAGGCTCATTCTGCATTTCAAGTAAGGGATACCACAGGTGTGACAGACGTCCTTAGCAGACGGATTATAATCTTGAGCCGTCCACTTTGCCATTTGATGGAGGAAGCTTCGACCCATATTTGGCTGATCATCCCTCCTCTTCTCAAGGACTTCATGCTGAGTAGTCGGATTTTATTCGACCTTCAAGTCCCGAGGCGGAGGAGAGACATTCTTCGCCAGGTGAAAAAGGAGCAGATTCATTCCTTCTCCTCTTGGATTGAATTTTATTCGTTCCTTTTTTCTTTGCTGATTGTCTCCTTATTTGTTGATTGTTGGTATTTTTGGTAGGTAATCCGTTACCTCTTGATGATGGTGGGTCCCCGCCATTGGAGGATTGATGGTTTATCTGGACATGGCATAGAATGGCCCGCAGGGAATCAGCCAGGTCCATATTCTGTGGGCAATGACTTTTGGAACTTTCTCCTCGGTAGAGTAAGAGCAATGATGGATGCGGAAAATCCCCCGCCGACTGGGGCTATCAGGCGGGCATTAGAGGAGAACACTATAATTGCCTTCAATACGGGCATCTCCCGAGATCGTTGGATGGGCTTCATTGAAGACACTTGGGGCGAAGTATGTCGCCGTTATGCGAATGTGACCTGGGCTCCTTATGACCAGTGGATCCAGACTTTGGAGAGCGATATATGCTCTTTGACCAGCAATGCTGATGAACGTGATTCTCGGGCTACTGAGGTCCGTAAACGCCGAAAGACACGAGCATCGAAGATTACTGCAGAGAGGGAGAGGGTCGCCAGACTGCAGCGCGAGCTTAATGAGGCGAGATCTTCCTTGGATCAAGAGGCCAGGGAAGCCGCTGAGGAATTCGAGGAGGAGGCCACTCTTGCTAGGGATGGAGGCAAACTTCGCCAATCCGTATCTTCCAAAGCCAAGGAAGTTGAACGGTTGACATGGATGGCAGAGTCGGCCGACTCCGCTCCGAGTCGGCCGACTCTGAGTCGGGTCGGCCCCTGGCGACCCGACTCTGGGGGGGGAACACCGACCCCCACGGGACAGTCGGGACTGGTTTACCAGGCGACTAGGCCGACTCCGCCCGACTCAGGCCGAGTCTGGCCCGACTCAGGGTCGGGATCGGCTGGGGCCGACCCAGCCACCCGACCCGACTCTGCCATCCTTGACGGTTGAAGAGGAAGAAGCCTTCTTGTCTTTGCTTTGCAGTATAGTATTTGTATACTGAGCTTTGTTGTTTTAGCTTTCTATCCGACTTGTACATGGTAACCATCACTCTCTGTATATTTGTAACAGAGTGGCTTATAACTTTGTGAATATAAAATGGAGGACAAAAGGGTCACTCCTTTTTCTTTTGCTTACTTTCTTTCTCCTTTTTTTTTGATTGATTTTTTCTTTCACATTACCAACCTTAGCGCCCTTTTGGGTTTTCACTGAAACTGACACCCTTTAGCTTTTTCCAACGCGCCCTTTGGTTTTCACGTTGAGGGGTTATCCATTTTTGCTTGAAGCGCCCTTTCGGGTTTTCACCTCAGTCAGATTTTTTGATCTTTTTACCTTTAAGAATACAATGAACTGTATGCTTAAGTCCATCGGGGTATCTCTATTTTTTAACCCCCTTTTCTCTTTTTTTTGAGACTTGGCATTTGAGGTATTTGACTGATATTGATAGTTGGAGGGATAAGAGTTTGGTTTTGATGTGGCTGATTTTGGTTGACTGATTTGAATTTGGGTTTGGACTTGGATATGATTTGGCTTATCTATATGGTTTGCTGACTATGATTGAAATTGGTTTCGAATTTGGGATTTGGTTTCCTATTTGGATTTGAATAAGTTTAGCCTACCTTCGTGGTTTTCTGGTAATTCAATTATAAGATTCCTCCATCAAATATAATTCCCAAGAGGGTAATTCAATTGTGATGACCTCTTCGGATTTGGATTTTCTTGAACTTGATTTTCTCTCATTTGTAGGAGAGAGAGTTTCTTCTTCTGGGAGATCTATAGACAAGGGTGAATCTTCTGGCATGGGATGTGCAGTCAAGAATTCAGCCAATCCTTATCCTTTGATTGCCCTTTGTGGGACATAAATGATATCAAATTTCATAAGGAGCAAGGCCCATTTCTCGAGACTTCTGACAATACGGGTTGTCTCAGCCGGTATTTGAGAGGATCATACTTGAGATGAGTTTGACTTCATGAGCCAACAGATAATGCCTTAATTTCTTGGCGGCGAATACCAGTGCTAGGTAGACTTTTTCCATCGGACATAACGGAGTTCTGGACTGATCAGCTTTCTGCTGGGATAGTATAGAGGTTGCTCCTTACCTTCTTCATTTATTTGTGCTAATAGAGCTCCCAAAGAGGAGTCCATAGCTGCAATATATAGTTTAAGAGGTTTTCCACCGAATGGGGCTCCCAAGA
>CM024753.1:147036722-147081237 GCA_014218235.1 Colocasia esculenta | reverse complement strand
TTTTCCTTTTTTTTTTTGAAGTTGGTGTCCAAAACAAGGTTGCGAACCTCGACTGGGGATTCACCTTTGGCTTTAGCCACCATTATGATTATTTTAAGTGGTTTGGGCCTAAGCGGCCGCAGGCCTACGGGAGTTTACTGGCTGAGGGAGCATTTTACTTAGCCGACCTTTTGGGGGTTTATTGGCTAAGGGATTGACTTGGTCGACCTGGACGGTTTGCTGACCAAGGAGGAGTTTTTAGCCGACCTTCTGGGGGTTTATTGGCTAAAGGGTTTGACTTGGTCGACCAGGGGGTTTGCTGACCAAGGAGGAGTTTTTTAGCCGACCTTCTGGGGGTTATTGGCTAAGGAGTTTGGCTTGGTCGACCAGGGTGGTTTGCTGACCAGGAGAGTTTTTTTAGCCGACCTTCTGGGGGTTTGTTGGCTAAATGGTTTCAGAGGGCTGTTGCCCGGAAATCATGCTCAGGGGCAAAGTACATTTTGAGATGCTTGCCATTTAGTGGGGGAAAGGGCGATCGCCGGCGTGTGTTGCCAGCGTGTATCCCCCGCCTTCATACACTCCAGTGACCACGTACGGCCCGCGCCAGTTCGGCTGGAGTTTGCCACTTGATTTGCCCGCCATGACTTCTCTTTGCTTGACCATGACGAGGTCACCTTTCTTGAAGACACGAGGCCTGACTAGCTTGTCGTAAGCTCGGGTCATGCGGGCTTGATAGGATTGGAGGTGTTTGTATGCTTCCAACCTTTGGCCCTCTAGGTCGGACAATTCCTCCAACCTTCTTTCATTTCTTGTCGCTCCTCGGGTTGGAGACCGGTATAACGGCTACCCTGTAGGATGACATTTCAATTTCGATGGGGAGCATGGCTTCAGCTCCGTACACCAGAGAGAAGGAGAACACCCCGTAGGGGTCTTGTAGACCGTCCGGTATGCCCAGAGAGCTTCGTGCACCTTCTCCCCCCAATCGCGTTTGCGGTTGCCGACTATCTTGGCAAGCAGTTTGCAAAGGGTCTTGTTGAAGGCTTCCGCCAGACCATTGGCTTGAGGGTTGTATACCGTTGACGTCCTCCAATCTATTGGGAATTTGGCCGCCAACGCATATATCGTTTTTTTTCTGAAGGGCGTACCGTTATCTGATACGATCCGATGAGGGGTGCCGAACCTGTAAATCAGGTGTTGCTTGACAAATTTTGCAACGGCTACCCCGGTCACCTCCCGGAGAGGGATTGCTTCTGCCCATCGGGAGAAATAGTCGGTGGCTGCCAGGATAAACTTGTGGCCGCCAGAGGACGGTGGGAATGGTCCCACGACATCCATTCCCCATTCGGCGAAGGGCCATGTGGGGGCGGTTGGATGTAATTCGCTCGGCGGCTTTCTTGGCACCGAACTGAAGACCTGGCATTGATGACATGCACGGCGTACTGGACGCAATCTGCGTACATAGTCGGCCAGAAGAAGCCTTTTAGCTTGATGTTGATTTTCATCTTGTCTCCCGCTTGATGAGCTCCGCACAGTCCAGAGTGGACTTCGTGCATGATGACTTTGGCTTCTTTAGGGGAGAGACATCGGAGGAGGACAGACTTGTCTTTTTCATGGACAAGCCGATATTGGTCCCCGATCATTTGATATGACGCGGCCCGCCGTAGCAGTCGGACTCGTTCGGCCCGGTCTGAAGGCAGCCAACCGTCTTTATTTTTGAATGATCGGCTGGCGCCAGTCTTCTTCTTGGCTGGCTTCTTCTTCGAGGGCGTTGACCTCTGCATTTTCTGGGTCGGAGTCGTCCTCGAGAACACTGGGCATCAGCCTCCTATGTCGGACAGTTATGCCCAACTCCCCTTCGGGAGGAGCTTTAGGGCGGACGCCAGTTTGGCTAGCGCATCCGCCTGAGAGTTTTGCCCTCTAGGGACATGTCCGATTTCGAACAAGCAGAATCTCTCGCGGAGCTTCATTACTTTGGCATGATAGGGGATCAGTTCCTTTTTTCGAACTTCGTAATCTCCCAGCACTTGACGGATGACCACTGTGAGTCTCCGTAGACTTTTATGCACTTGATGCCCATTTCGGCAGCCAGTTGAAGTCCCACGATCAGCGCTTCATATTCTGCTTGATTGTTGGTCAACGCTTCATGAGGGCACATGAGTTGTGCAGTATTCCCCCTTGTGGAGTCACCAGGACAATGCCCTCCGGAGGTATAAGTTGTGGTGCCGTCAGTTTGCTTGAGCACCCGGGAAGCGCCATCAAAGTAAGTTCCCAGTGTGGTAACTCTATGGCGAGAGTGTTTCCTTTCTTGAATGGGGCTTCTTTTTGTTGGGTTCCCCTCCCCGTGGGGGGATGAGAGCGTCTCCTCTTCCGGAAGCTTGAATTCGAGGGGAGAGCCGGCTGGGAGCGGATGCGCCGCCAGGAACTCCGCCATACCTTGCCCTTTGATTGCTTTTCTCGGGACGAAGGTGATATCGAACTCCATGAGGAGAAGAGCCCATTTTCCCATCCTTCCTGACAGCACAGGTTGGGTGAGGAGCGCTTTTAGCGGGTCTATCCTCGAGATGAGGCTGACCTGATGGGCTAGCAGATAGTGCCGTAATTTCTTGACGGCGAATATCAATGCCAGGCACACCTTCTCCACTGGGGGATATCGGTGCTCCGGACCCACGAGCATCCTGCTGAGGTAGTAGAGCGGTTGCTCCTTGCCTTCCTCATTTGTTTGCGCCAGGAGCGCTCCCAGCGACGTTTCCATGGCCGCGATGTAGAGGATGAGCGGCTTATCTTTCACTGGGCTCCCAAGACAGGAGGAGTAAGGAGATACTCTTTGATTTCTTCAAAGGTATCTGGCACTCTTGGTCCCATATAAATGGGGCTCCTTTTTCATAATTTGCTGAAGGGGGCGCACCTGCCCGCAAGGTTGGAGATGAACCGCCTTATGTAGGCCAGCCTTCCTTGGAGAGATTTCAGCTCCGTTAAGGTTTTCGGCGGCGGCAGCTCTCTGATAGCCTTGATTTTGACGGGATCAATTTCTATCCCGCGGTATTTGACAACGAAGCCGAGGAATTTGCCGCTCGATACGCCGAAGGCGCACTTCATCGGGTTCATCTTCAGTTGATGTTGGCGAAGCCTTTCGAAGACCTGGCGTAAGTCGCCTAGGTGATCTTCCCGCCTTTTGGTCTTGACGACCAGATCATCAACGTAGCACTCGACCGAGTCATGGAGCATTTCTCCGAAGATCTTGGTCATGGCTCGTTGATAGGTGGCTCCGGCATTTTTCAGGCCGAAGGGCATTCTTTTATAGTTGTAGATCCCTTTGGGGGACCTAAAGGCGGTATGACCCTTATCTTTGGGTGCCATGCGGATTTGATTGTAGCCTGACGACCCGTCCATGAAGGAGAGCGCTTCATGCCCTGTGGTCATGTCGATCATAGTTTCGGTGATCGGGACCGGAAGTCATCCTTCGGGCAAGCTTTGTTCAAGTCCCTGTAGTCGATACAGATTCGGACTTCGCCGTTCTTTTTCTTGACCGGCACTATGTTGGCTAGCCACGTTGGATAGATGCATGGCTCGGTGAAGTCGACTTGAAGAAGTCTGTCCACCTCGGCATTTACTTTCAGCTCCAGCTCGTGGCGCATACGCCGTTGGGCCTGCTTGACCGGCTTCGCTGCGGGGAGTATGGACAACTCATGCTCAGCCACGGAGGGGTCCAGGCCTGGCATTTCTTTGTATGTCCACGCGAAACAGTCTTTGAATTCCAGCAAGAGATGCCGGTATGACTGTCTTTCTTCCTCGTTCAGGAGAGCGCTGACGAAGATTGGTCGAGGTTCTTCTGGTTCCCCGAGGTCGAGTTCGACCAGTTCGTCGACCGTAGCTTGTCCGCCGTCTTCGAGTTCACGGGGTGCTGGCTGCAGGTCGATGAAATCCTTTTCTTCATCGGAGTCAGCAACGTGGACGTCATAATATCTGAAGCCTTCTTCTGTGATCGGCCAGAAATGACTTCCTTCGCTTTGAGGTGCTTCTTGGCACGACGTCCCATTTGGTGGGACGAGGGCGGCCTCCCCTGCTGCGGCTTTGTAGCGGGGGTAGGAGATTGCCCCCCGGAGAGCACTGGTCAGGTGAGGGCGCGAGCCCACGGTGTTGACCGTATGGTAGGCCTCGCATTGCGCCTCCCGACCATAGCCCAACCCCCGAGTGTCTTTTGCACAAAGGGAGGTTGCCCTCGGAGTTGCTTCGGGTACCACAGCTGATGGAAGTACTCCCGTCGCGAGGGGTCTTGCATTTGTGCAATCTTCTGCCTTCGGCACAATTTCTTGATGTGCTCGGGCATGTCGTCCATTTCTTGAACGGGCTCTGGGGCGACTTGAGTCGCTTGGCTCCAGCCGAAGTCGTCTTCGAGGGGCCCATAAGGAAGCGGGTCTCCTTTGTAGAAGAGGATCGGCTTCGGCGTCTCGCCTTCTTCGAGACTGTCGGTTCTGTAATGGGTGACAACGAACGTCTTTAGTCGTTCCACCCATTGCTCCTCCCTATGGAAGGGCAGCTGCATGTACGCCGGCGGCAAGGAGATGCTTCGGTTGATGATCTCGCCGACGGCGTTTGCTTCATAGTTGATTTCACGCCTTTCTGGGCAACTTGCCCGGGCGTGGTGGATTCGGCGAGGCCTGAGCCGGTGAGCTTCAAGGAGGTCTTTGTTGACCGTGAAGAGCTCTTCCTCGTCCCGATCTTGGCTTGCTTGATTTGCGTCGGCATTTTGTTTTTCCTTGCCTTTTGACGCGGTGTTGGCTTGCCGAGAGGCTCGCCGAAGTACAGCTGAGCGTCCGCCAGGTTGCATTCATTTGGGCGGAACGGGGCTCGGTCGGCAAAGACCGTATGCTGCTCTCCTTCTTTGATGTATTTTATACATTGGTGGAGAGTCGAGGGGACGACCCGATTTTCATGGAGCCAGGGTCTTCCCAGGAGGGCTTTGTAGGACGTGTTTGCATTGATGATGTAAAACACGACCTTAGTAGTGAGGCCGTCCATGGCCAGCTGTACTTCCACCTTTCCCAAGGCGTTCTCAGAATTCTGGTTGAATCCAGCGATTCGGATGTCATTTACCCTCTGCAAGTAGGGCGTGAGATATAAAGACTTGAAGGTCTTCAGGGGCATGATGTTGATCGACGCCCCGGGGTCAACCAGGATCCGGTTGAGCTCTGCCCGTTGACTTTTCCTTGCATATACAACGGGCGGTTGTGGTATAGCGTCGGCAACAGCATGTCCTTGTCGGAGAAGGTCACCTCCGCCACCAGTGCTTCTAGGGCTTGCGCCTGGAGTTCGGTCACGTCAGCTTCGTAGACCTCGGGCTCTTGCAAGATTTTGACGAGCGCCGTTCTCAACTCTTTGCTCCAGGCAATGGCATCCCATATGGTGATGTTGGTCGGGAACCGCTTCATATGCTGTATGATTTTGCGGTCAGCCCGGGCACGGGTTTGATCCAATGGTGGGATGGTATCCTCCAGGGCCTTTATCGGTTGCCCGAATTGGTTGACCCGTCTTGCCACTGGCTGTTCGTCCGGCTTTTCTTCGAACAACGAGCCTAGGCCATCCTCCTCCGGGGCGGCGTTTTCTTCTTTGCCGCTTCCGGACGGAGTGGCCGGACGGCCGAGACAGGAGTTTTCCGATTGAGAAACTTGCTGGGGATCGCCCATCCCCCCTGCTCTTCGTCGTCGGACAGGGCGAAGGGGACTGGCTGGGCGGCCCTCCGATCGGAGAGCCCACTAGCGATGTCCCGCTGCTCTTCTTCTTCCTCGTCAGATGGGTCGAAGATGAAGGAGTTCGCCCGCACCTCTATTTCCGGGGCAGGCCGAGGCTCTTCTCCTCGGAAGACAATAGTCTTGCCCAGGTCGGGCGAGTTGTTTTTCTCGCTGGGGGACGGGAGGATTTCTTTCCTCGTCCACGGCCCTTTCCTTTGCCTCGGTTGCGGCGCCGATATGTTGCCACAAGGGGCGTAACGGCCGGTGATTGCAAGCTTGCTGGCGGCGGTATCGACACCATGTTGCACGAGAAGTCTTTCAGCATTTCTTCCAGCTTCTCGATAGTGATTTCATCTTCCTTATAGAAGATGGCCAGTTCTTCGGGCAGAGGCAGCTTCTCGCCTTCTTGAGCCCTTTGCAGCATTTGATGGAGCCAGCTTTTAAGCCTTGTTTTGCGCTCCATCTCTTCCCACGGGATGTATATGTCCAGAGGGACTCCCCAAGTGGGTTTGGAGGGATATACTCCTCCAGATCATCAATGAGCTTTTGCAGCTTCTGGAGTGGAGTGAGCTTTGCTGGGGCTGCCGCGGCCTCCTCTCGCTCAGCTTGCTTCTTTAGGCGCCTCTTCATGTTCTTGCGCCGGTTCTTTTCTTTGCACTGCGCGCGCCATTTCGAGCGGCGTCAGCGGCTTGGCTTGCTCTGTCGCTTGAGGGGTAGTCTCCCGGCCAAGACGACCGTGCGACCTTCCCCTCTTAGGGAATATTGACAGAGTGCGCATTCTGGACGCCACCGTCGTCCAACCAGCTTCATCTTGTTGATGCTGGAAAGTGGAGTCAATTGCCTGCTCGACTACCTCGGGCGGCAGTTGTTGGAACTCGGCCCAATAGGGGCTCGGTTCCGGGGCGGCTGGCTCTGTCACCGGCTTCTTGCCCCTGCAGTCTTTTTCTGGCGCTTGAGTATTCGCGGAGGCGAGTTCTCGAAGCACTGCCCCTTGCTCTTATTTCCCGGAGCTTGCTCAGGGGGAGGGGAGACTTGGTGTCGTCGAGACCCCTTCTTTCGCCGAGGAAGTTGTTGCTGGGCTTCTTCCCTGACCTCGGCTCGGACTGTCGGATTACCTTCTGAGTCGATCTTCCCTTCTTGGATGAGGGACTTGACCCAGTCTCGGATGATCGGACACATATCCGTGGATGCAGCAGCATGGCATGGTATTTGCAATACATGGGGTGGTTTAACTCCCTCTCCGTGTATGTTGGTGGCGGCCTGTGCGCCTTTACACAGCCTTGCTGCAAGAGTCTTTCGAAGATCTCCCCGGTCTTTGCGGTCGCAAA
Source organism: Colocasia esculenta (assembly GCA_014218235.1). Classification (NCBI taxonomy): domain Eukaryota; kingdom Viridiplantae; phylum Streptophyta; class Magnoliopsida; order Alismatales; family Araceae; genus Colocasia; species Colocasia esculenta. The sequence continues at coordinate 147,074,201 of CM024753.1, read as the reverse complement.
GAGATTCGGGGAGACTCGCCACCCGGGATACCATAGGGCGGGGGCCTCGTCAGATGAGCCGCCTTCTGTCATATCCGGTCCTCTCGATTGCATCTTAAGATGGGCTGCTCTTTCAGGGATATGTTCCTGAATTGCTGCCCCAAGCTCGCGCCTTCAGCGTCAGCTATGGACGACATCGGCGGTACGAGCCACCCTTGTTCATCAGCTTCGGGGGCTTGGAGGTTCTTGAAGCGCATATAGTCGCTTTCTCAAATTCCCGCTGGGCTGCTTCCCTGGCTCTCATCAGGACCATGGAATTGCCTTCCGGGTCGATTTTCCCCTTTTGGATAAGGGACTCGACCCAATCCCGGACATCGGGGCACCTGTCTGTAGGGTGCAGCAGCAAGGCGTGGTACCGACAGTACATGGGGTGGTTCAACTCCCTTTCAGTGTACGTCGGCGGCGGTGTATGAGCCATCACGACACCTCGTTGTAGGAGCTTTTCGAAGATTTCCCCAACGTTTCCGGTCGCCAAGCGGCTGTGACGGGGAACTCTCCCTCCCGGGCACCACCAGGTAGGGGCTTCGCCGGATGAGCCGCCTTCTATCATATCCGGGTCCGGAAAGGTGAAGGCCACCGGTGTATAAATTTCGGCGGGTCGATGACGTTGACTGTATGCGTGACAACGTCAGCTGAATGGTCCGTCCATTCGCGGATGTGAGGCTGCGGCGGGTTGACCCGGGAGTTGCCCAAGTCAATAATCCCTTGGTTGACCCATGCTTCAACCTTGTCTTTGAAGACGTGGCAGTCCTCTAAAGCGTGCCCTGCATCTTGATGGTATATGCAGTAGTTTGGCGGGACGCTTGTTGGCGGCTGGCAGCCCAATAGTCCTGCTCGCAAGCAGGTGCGGTAGAGTGCCAGCGTCCGATGTCGCGGGAAGGAGTACAATCTCCAGCGATTTCGTCATCAGACGGATTCGAAGACTCCTCCGAGATCCACCCCCCACAGGGAGGGCGCGTCCGGGGCGCAGGTGTGCCCACGGGCCCTTGAGTCCTTGCTGGAGGGTTGTCAGGCTCTCTTGCATGGTCCTTAGGTACATCAACGTTGGCGCTGACCGTGCCGCAGCGACTGGACCTGTCTTTCCAGGTTTTGCACTGTCTCGGACCATGTCCTGTGCTCCGAGGCTGAGGGGTGATCCCCCTCCCATCCGTTGGTGGAATGAGCGTCCCAAGGATTTGCCTCGGGGTCTTCTGGCTCGGGAGGCGGCGCATTGACATGGATGACATTGGCCGACTGCCTCGATTGGTCCCAAGCATGGGGCTGTGGGGATCGACCAGATGTTCATGCATGGTGATGAGGCGACTCTGATCAGCTTCTGTACTTCGTTCTTGAAGACATAGCAGTCCTCGACGGAGTGCCCCAGCATGCGGTGGTAGAGACAGTAATTTGGTTCATCCACCCTATCCGCTTCACTTGGTCTTCTCAAGGCCGGAAGCTTGAGCAAGTCATTCTTCATGCACAGCTTGAAGAGCATCTTCGTATGGTCCCTTTTGAAGGAATACGGCGTGCTCATACGCTGTGGCAGCGAAGTTGGAGGCGGCTTTTCTTCCACCTTCTTGCTTGGAGCGCCGGAGGTCGCACCTTCTTCCCCTTGCTTTGCGGGGCGAAGTCCACAGCATTGGCTTCTCTGCCCACAGCGCGCTCCTTGCCCGGCTTAATTTTTGGGGGAGCTTGCATCGGGTTGTCGGCGAAGAACATTTCGATCTCCGCCACGACCGCGTTGAGCTGGTCGAAACCCTTGATGTTTGTTCCCAGCAGCTTTTCGCTTATTTGCGCCGCCAGGCCCCGTCGACAGATGGTTATGGCATCTTCTTGCGTTGGGGGATTGTCGCACCTCATGCTGAAGTCACGCCACCGCTTGATGAAGTCGAGTGCCGTTTCTCCTTTTCTTTGCCTGAGGGAACACAGCTCTGCGAGCGACACCTTTCTCTCGGCCGTCTGGAAACGGTCGATGAACTTCTTTTGGAGGTCGGCCCAATCGACAATGGAGTTGGGCCTCAGCCTGGAGTACCACTGGAAGGCGGTGCCTGTCAGGGACGTTGCGAAGTAGCGGAGGAGGTAGGATTCGTCAATGCCAACTCTCCCATGGCCGTTATATAGTAGGCCAGATGCTCATTTGGCGAGCCTTGTCCGTCGAACTTCTGCAACTTTGGCGCCTTAGGGAAGTCCGGTGGCAGCTTTTTGAATTGATGGTGGACGGGATACGGCACACTGTAGAGATCCACAGTGGCAGTTCCCTCGCCTCGCTGAGCGAAGCGGTCGTCCACGATCTTCTCAATCATTCGTCCGCTGGGCGACGATATCTTCAGCCGCGGAGGCTTGGGAGTTTATGCCCCTGCGTGGCTGTTGGACCGGATCGACAGTATAGTCGTTGACCGCGGCTATGCGTGTGTTGACATCGGGCAGGTCGCCTTGTTGATGTCTTGTCCGAGCATTTTGGTTTGCCGTCGGCACTAGGCGGCGTGGCGCATTTGCCCCCGCCTGTTGTCCTCGCTCGGCCAGGAGAGCGGCCATTTCAGCCTGCCAACGCTGTATGAAATCATACTTGGCGTCGTCCGTCATCGCTTGGAAGGCAGCTCTGGTTGGCGGCATGAGGAACACTTCAGTTTGCTCCCCGTCAGCCGGCAGTTGCTGATCTCCGAGGCGGAGACTGGCGACTTCGTCTTCTTCCCCTCCTTCGGGGTCCAGTTGGACCTGACCCGGAAGGGGCCTTTGATCGCGATCGAGTGGAGGCTCAAGAAGTTGTCCCAGGTTCGAGGGCTCAGCCTGAGTGCCTTGCTGACCTTGTAGGGGTCTCCTCCTGCACGTTCCGGGTGTACCGGAGGACAGTTTCGTCGTCCTGCCCGGCTCGTTTATCCTGAGCGCTCCCGCAGGGATGCCGGATGGCCCAGGTGCTTCCCTCCCAGAAGCGTAGCAGGTGAAGATCTTCATGCCCCCACCTTCTTCAGGCGTCCGCTGCACTCTCCGCTTCTTGGGCTTCTGAGCGCTTGGACGGATTGCTGCTCCCAGCCTGGAAAAGACTGAGGCGCTCAGTCTTTCGAAGACCGAGACTCGAGGTGTGGAAGCTCCGGCTTGACTCGCGTCTCCCCTTCAGCAGTTTCCGCTTGGGCGGGGACGAAGTTGGGCTTCCTATAAATGCCCCTGCGTTTGTGTCCGCGCGGACGAGGAGGTTCGGCTTCTTGGGCTTTTTCTCGCCCAAGTACCGTCGCCTTCTTGGAGCCATCGGCGGGTTGGTCCGCTCTGGCTTGTTTGATGTGGCGGGCTTCCTGCTTGGTCACCCACATTTGCCTCATTTTGCGAGGCGGTTGGGGCGCCGAGCTTGATGCCTGCCCCTGTCGGGCTCCTTTTGGGGAGTCCCGATCTTCTTGACGCATCCCTGGAGGGGGCGTATTTGTTGGAGGTTGCCACCGTAGGGACGCTTCTGTCCCGGGGCAATATCGGCTCGCCTCCATCGAGCCTAACGCGGATGTCGCCAACTAGCACCGTTTTCCCGGAGTTGGAGACGACCGCGCGGGGCTTGCTGCCCCTGCGTCCCTGGCGCTGTCCCCGTTTTCTGGAGGATGGCGCACAGGAAATGGTGTTCACCGAGAAGACTCGGCCTTGGCTTGGACGGGGTTTGGTGCCCCTGGTTGCAGTAGCTTCAGGCGCCGCCTTCGGGGTAGCTTGGACGGCGGGGACCACCCTAGGAAGTAGGGGGATCCCACCACTGCAGGAAAGTCGCCGAACACGAGCGGGACGGCGAGGTAGCCACATTTGGCGTGGCATGCGATGACTTGCGGACCGTAGGTGACGGCGGCCATCGAGCAAGCTTGAGTTGCAGGTGGAGACGGGCGTTTGATGCCGGCTTTCGCTCCTTGTACCTGTATGTGGAAATTAGTCATCTTTTATTTCTATATCGGCATACGGTCTTTTTACATATGCATGGAAGGCAGGAACAGTCCCACCGGGCGTGCCAGATTGTTGGAACGCGGAATTTTTTTTCTTTTTTCTTTCGTTCGATCCATCCCTTTCGTCTTCGAGATGGATCTTTGCGTGGGCGTGCCAGACTGTTTGCGAGAAACAGACAAAGATTATTTTATGAGGAGTATTGGGTGCGAACCCTGATACCCTCGAATTATTTTCCGCGTGCGCTCGCGTTCAGGGCGATTGGAGTGGTCGTGTACTGGACCGTTCCCCACCGACCGAAGTCGATGTTTCATTTACATCGAGTATAACACTCGAATACCTTCGAATGCGTAATGTTGTTAAAAGACCGTATGCCGAAATTTAAAGAAGAAAAGGCAGATGACAAATGAATTTCCACAATTTTATTCAAGCATGCTCATGTCATTTATATTTATGACATGACGTTTACATTTACATGTACGCCTTTAGTGGGGTTTTGTACCTCCACTGGGCGTGTATATAACAAGCCAAGTACATGGACGTCGACGGCAGGGTGTATGTGCCTCCGTCGGACGTTTACATGTAATGATACATATGTGTTACCAGTGGGGTGTTTGTGCCTCCATAGGTTAACATGCCTCAACGTGTGTCCTTTTACGACACCGGAGGACTTAAACATATGTGCCTCGACGTGCACCGTTTTATGACGCCGGAGGACTTAAGTACATGCCTCGACGTGCGTCGTTTTATGACACCGGAGGCTTAAGTACATGCCTCGACGTGCGTTGTTTTATGACACCGGAGGGCTTAAGTACATGCCTCGACGTGCGTCGTTTTATGACGCCGGAGGACTTAAGTACATGCCTTGGTGGTCTTGTACAACCTGTGGTGTCTCCGTGTGGGCGAACGCAGGAGGGCTCGACCACGGAGAGGAAGCACCAACGGGTGTCGAAGACCTCCCCCGACTCGTGCGGCCTATATACTCACGCACGGACCACTTTGAGCACGGGCGACTCTGGGCCGAGAGGCGTGTGTTCGGAGCTCGGAAGCCCATCCGAATCCTCAATTCCGTTTTTTTTTTCAAATGGGGTATGCCCCCCTATTTATAGGGTTTGAGGGGGGCATACCGGCGGGGGTACCCTCCCGGCGGAGGTCCCGGGCGCGAGCGTCGAGGCAGGGCGCGAACCGGCGAAGGTGCCCGAGAGAGAGGGCGGACTGGCGGAGGGGGGCCGCCAGTCAGGGGCCTGACCGGCGGCCCTCCCCGCTGCGCAGGGGCTAACCGGCGCCCCCCCAGCAGGCGCGGGGCTACCGGCCCCCCCCCCCCGGCAGGGGGCCGAACCGGCGGCCCCCCCTGCGCGTGGCAGGGGGGCCGAACCGGCGGCCCCCCTGCGCGGGGCAGGGGGCCGAACCGGCGGCCCCCCCCGCGCGGGGCAGGGGGCCGAACCGGCGGCCCCCCTGCTCGCGGCAGGGGGCCGAACCGGCGGCCCCCCCCTGCGCGGGGCGGGGCTGACCGGCGCCCCCCCTGGCAGGGGGGCCGAACCGGCGCCCCTGCAGGGGGCGGAACCGGCGGCCCCCCTCACTGGCGGGGGGCCGACCGGCGGCCCCCATGGGGCCTCATTGGCCCACCACCTATTTAAGGTGGGGCCTCCCTCCTTCTCTTTCACTTTTTCCGCGCTTTCCGGGAGAAAACCCGGGAGAGAGCTCTTGTGGGCCTCCCGCATCCGGTTTGTTTGTCGACGGCCGTGCCGTGCACGTGCACACGTGCGCCGCTTGCGCTTCTCCGGCCGTCCTACGTGCGTTTGTCCTCGTTTTCGAGGAACACGTGCATTTGATCGCTCGGAACTCATCGGCTTCGGGCGCGACTCCGCACTCCGCCTCGGACGTGGATTTCTTGACATCCGGGGTACGTACTCTTCGTCGACGAAGACTTCTCGGGCTTCTCGCTTCCGGGTCGCCGTGGTTTAGCGCGGATACTCGGACTTGTTGGTTTCTGACGTCCGAGCGGGGATCGGGAGTTTATTCCCGATTCTCTTAGGGCGTATCCGTCGCCCGGGGTTTGTTTAGGCCCCGATATTTTTCGGGTTCAACAATGCCCCCCACGGGATATCCGTCGGAGGCGAAGACGACGGCGGATCCGTGGCGCCTTCGGACGGATTCCTTTCCCCTCACGGTTGCTTTTCCCCGTCCTTTCTGCAACGTTCTTTGTCGCTGACGGTCGCATTATTTGCTTGACAGGGTCAGCTATGCCTCGCAAGGGTCGTGACAAGAGGGGCCAGGGCGGCAGGCGCCGCGTCGCACGGAAACGACGTCGAGCGGAACGGACGATCCTATGCCGAGCTTTACTTGTCTCCGGCCCGGTGGAAGACCTGGACCGTCTCGAGAGCGGTGTCGGGCCGTGCGTCCGCGGTCCGTCGAGGAGCCCTCGCCCGCCGAGGGTGCGGTGGACGTGAGTCGGATAGACCATAGCGGCTTGATCTACCGCTTCGGCGGGGAGCTGCTACCCGAAGCATTTCCCATTGGACGAGCACCTCTTCCCGTTCGTCCAGCGTTTCGTGCCAGCCAACTGGGACGGTCCCATCGACCTCCTTGCTATTGAACGGGCTCAGCTGGAGCGGGCGATCTTGGCCGGTCGCGACAGCATGATGGGGACCTGCAGCTCGCATTACCCCAGCTTCCCCCTGGACCATGAGGCGCAGGCACACTTCCCAGTACGGCTTTGCTGGGATTGTTTGCGCCCGAGCCGGCTCACCGTGTGATGGAGCTGCAACTTTCCCAAGGTCTGTGGGAGGTGCAGGGGCTCCCCAAGACCGCGTCACCTTCCCTCTTTTTTTTTTTTTTTATATCAGACAAAACAAATTTTGATTTGGGAGAAAGGATTTGTTCTTTTGAAAATGTATTTCATTTTGATTTGTTCTTTTGAAAAAGGTATTTCATTTTTGAAAAGAAATATGGATTTCTTTTGGGTTTTGAAGTATAATTTTAGAAATATGCGGGTGTATACCCATGAATTTATTTGGTGTTTGGATATATTGTTTGTTTTAGAACTTTATTTTGAAAAGGAGTATGAGTTTCTTTTTAGAATTTGACATATGATTTGGAAAATGAACGGGTGTATGCCCGTGGATTTATTTGGGATTTGAGTGTATTGTGAATTTGGGCAGCGCTCCCGCATAGGCAGAGTTATCGCGCGGATATATGAATATGAACTCAATGGACATATGATTGTATTATTTTAGGGAGAGTCTCTGTATAGACAGAGTTTCCCTATGGAATACGCACATATGTACATATATTTATGGACATATGGATATGCTTTTTGACAGAACCTCTACTTGGATAGAGTTTCTTTTAAAAGACATATTCACATGAACATATTTTTGTGAACATATGGATATATTTTCGGGCAGAACCTCCGTTCGGGCAGAGTTTCCTTTAGAAAACATATACATATGAGCACGAAGTTGTGGACATATGAGTATGTTTTCGGGCAGAACCTCCGCTTGGGCAGAGTTTCCTTTAGAAAACATATACATATGAGCACAATATTGTGAGCATATGGGTATGTTTTCGGACAGAACCTCTGCTTGGGCAGAGTTTCTTTTAGAAAACGCATACACATATGAGCACAAACACTCGCCTATCCCGGAGTCTTGCTCGACGGGCGGGAAGAACATATGCATCTAAATGCCCATACCCATAGAGTCTTGCTCAAGAGGCATTTAGAGCACGAGAACAAGGGTATTTAAATATCGTATATCTATAGAGTCTTGCTCGATATGGAAGGTATTTAAATCCTGAAGAACACGCCTTGAGTATTACCCCCATAGAGTCTTGCTCGATATGGAAGGTATTTATTGCGTTATAATTTTTTTTGAGAAACCCTTCATGGAGACTAGCTTGACATGGAGGGGTATTGAGGAGATGTTGATGCTGTATGGAGACGATCTCCTTTCTTTGCACTTGTCGAGGCGGATGCTTCACACCGAGCAGGAGAAGAGCCGATACCTTCACACCGAGCGGAGAGCCTTTAGAACAAGCGGGGACTTTGGGGAAGTGCTTCTTGCTTTTTTCAGATTTTTCTTCCAATCCTTCCAAAAAAACCAGAAAAAGGATGGGGGGGGGGAAGATCCTTGCCCCTACGAGGCTACATGGCTTTTTTATAGGGTTTTCCCCCCTTTACATTGCATGGGATGGGGATGGAAGTCCCCCTTAACCGATGGACAGTCCCATCGGTTAAGGGGGAAGGATGGCAGAGTCGGGTCGGGTGTCTGGGTCGGCCCCAGTCGATTCCGACCCTGAGTCGGGCCAGAGCCGGCCTGAGTCGGGCCGAGTCGGCCTGAGTCGGGACAGTGGACTGTGTCAGCCAGTCTTGTGGGTGGGTCGGTGTTCCCCCCCCCAGAGTCGGGTCGCCAGGGGCCGACCCGACTCAGAGTCGGCCGACTCTGCTCCGAGTCGGCCGACTCTGCCATCCATGGGGGGAGCTCCCCTCAACTGATGGGAGGTTCCATCGGTTAGGGGCCTAACCGATGGAACCCTCCATCGGTTAGGGGGAGCTCCCCTCCCAATCGATGGACAGTCCCATCGGTTGGCGGGGGGGGGGGGGAACCCCTCCACCGATGGACTGTCCCATCGGTTGGGGGGAAGAACCCTTCCAACCGATGGGATGTTCCAACCGGGAGATCCCCTCCAACCGATGGACAGTCCCATCGGTTGAAGGGGACTCCCCTTCAACCGATGGAATGTTCCATCAGTTGGGGGGTTTAAATCCTTCTAACCGATGGTATGTTTCATCGGTTGAGGGGGTTTAAACCCCTTAACCGATGGTATGTTCCATCGATTGGGGTTTTGAACTTAGGGGGTTTTGCCTATAAATAGGCCCCCATATGCCCCATTAGGAGGATATTGGTGCTGCTGGAGTTCTGCCTTTTTCCTTAGAGATTTGCTCGGCGAAGAGTCGGATTTGCAAATCTTTGGAGCTTCCGCTGCACGCGTGTTCTTTGTACTTGTTCTTTATACTCGGTTTTATAGACCTTGTGCTGCCGGATTTCTTCTGTGACGTATCTTCCTCGAAGCGTTGTTCTTTCTTGAACTTTGGCTTCACTGGGGAGGCTTGCTGCCAACTTAATAAATAGACTCCCTTTCTTAACTTGAAAGGGCATTTGGATCCAATATTACCTGAGCAACCATGGGGTTACTTCAGTAACAATGACTTTTACTTCACCTTTAGGTCACCTCTTAAAAGGGACTTCACCCTTATTACTTAAGCAACCAAAAAGGGGGTACCTAAGTACCATTGGGTCACTATAAATGGACTTTGGCTCTTCTTCCGGTAGATATCCACCACAACCTTTTTAGGGTTCAACAAATGCCACCTACGGGATACGTGCCGGAACTTGCGAGTGACGACACGTGGCCCGTGTAGATTCTTTGTATAGGTTCCACCTCATATTGCGAGACGTCCTTTTGCTGACGCTCTGTTACTTTGGCCTGTTGTTTAACTGGACTTGCTGCCCTTTGACTTCTCTTTCTCTTACCCCTGCATTTCTTTTCCCTTTCCAGGCATTCATCATGCCTCACGAAGAAGGTTCTTGAGCCGTGACAACTATGCCCAGAGCACTCGCGATGGGGTTATTTTCTTGGATGACTTGATGCTTGCTTTGGAGGAACCCTGTGTCACGAGGGTGAATATGTCATCGCTGGATCGTGGCTATAATGTTGTTGCCAATGGCCCCTCTGAAGAGTTTTCAACTGACGGTGAAGTTGATCTTTCACTCATCAAACGGCAGAGGGGGATTTATCTATACTAGTGGAAGCCGGGATATCCCAGGCACTTCCCACTGGACAAGGAGCTGTTTCCTTTTATTCAAAGGTTTATTCCGCGACCTATGTCTGCCAACGACCCCTGTCTGTTTACAGAAAGGCGATATTTGGAGGCAGCTATCCTGAAATCTCGAGATAGTCTCCTTGGCACCTGTACCTTTTCTTATCCCAGTTTCCCTCTGGGTTTTACTGCTCAAGACCTGCTGCTTTCAGTCACCGATCTGGGTTCTTTCAGTCAAGATCTTGACTGCTATACCCGATCACGGAGGATTTCTCCGGTGATCTTGAATTTGAAGAGTCACCACAAGACCGTGATGCAGACTGATGGTCTACTGTTGATGCCTTGTGATTCCCGATATGCTGTTGGCAGCTATGACAAGTGCTACCTTCTTGATAGGATTACTGATGGTACCACACCCAGTTGGTATGGAAGATGGTCAGTATTGCCTTCTCATGTCTTTCATTATGGGGCCACGGAATGGCTAATAGGAGTTCTGCACCATTACGGCGAACTCCTCAATTTATATGGAATTTATGAAGCTGTAGAGGCGGCCCTGCATGATTATCCCTGTTATACGGGAATTCTTCAAGCCTTCGTGGAGCGATTTAATGCTCATTGGAACACCTTCGGGACAACAGAAGGGGAAACTTCTATAGATTTATGGAGTTTCCACCAGATTTCTGGCTTGCCGATATCTGGACGCCCTTATGAAGAAGTCACTCTGAATGACTTACACAGTCATCGCAACGACGGTTCTGGGCAATATATTCTTCCTTATAGCCTTCGATTCTTGACGAAGGTATGGCAGGATTTGGCTCGTACTAGAAGGAAAGACGGGCTACGGTCTTCTCCCAACAATATGAGAGTAAGCCAAAATGCCTGGCTCTGTTATTTCTACAATGGGCCATTCTGTTTCTTTGATAATTTTGCAATAGAAGGTCTTTCTCTGGAGCAGTACCGACAGTTGGAGTTGAAGAAGCCTCAACGCGGGCGGTATTTATATGCTCCGAAGATGAGGGGTGGAACCCACGCCATTTACTTTCACAACTCTCTTCCTCGACATATCTTGCTGCGTATCTGGTATATTGGCTATCTAGTTTTGCAATCCCGCATGGCGAGGAAGAGTCAATTAGGCCGGGCTTGATATATCCCGCCTGTCTTCTGGTCGAGGGCTATAAGCTTGCTATTGCTCCTGCTGCTTTGGCCAGTATATTTCATGGGCTGGGGTCTTTGAGTTCGCATCCTTGTCCCCGGGATCAGAGGGTGCAGCTGCCCACTTTACTTGAGTGCCTGGGCAGGTCTTTTGCTGCCTAGCTTATGCCAGACCATTGATTTACCTCGCCCGATTGCACCACTGATCTTATTATTCAGGAACCGGCCTTCTGGAGAATCGTTGGAGCAGCTTATTGACGCCCGCTCCACTTTATCATTCCTTTTGGGTGGAGAGCGTGGTCTCCTTCAATTTGGTTGCATATCTCGAGGTTCCAAGCCATATAGCACCAGAGATCCGAGTGGGGTGACATATCCTCTGCCCCATTGTGGCAAATCTGACCAGTCTCTATACCAAGACTGGCTGTGTTGTATCCGGCCAGGTGTGCTAGTATATCGCGGGGGAAGGACTCTTATATTGGAGTCTTATTATCCCTCGCGCTTTGCCAGAAATTTTGGCTATGATCAATCAACCCCACTAAATGTGGACTTTCCACTGGCGGCCCGCCTTTGTCGCAGTCGCCGTCTTCGTCTGATTGCGGCTGGTTAGTGGAATTATTTCCGCCGAGAGGAGACCGGTATTGTGTGAACTCTTCCAGCTCTCGAGGCCACGGGGCGAATAGATATCTTCTACGCCCGATGGTGGTTCGAGCATAGTCATATCTTCTGATTATCCCCTCGCAAGCTGAGGGAGGCCGAAGAGTCTCGCCTCAAGAGGAAAAGCTTGACGCCGATCTTCATCGACGAGGGATTTCTCCGCAGCCATTTCTCCAGTTCAGCATATTCATATATTAGACATTATAATTCTAAGGTGGCAAAGGATGCTCGCCCCGCCGCCGACAGGTATTACTATCAAGGGGTGATGTCGCATCTGGAGCATGTGGAACTCTTTTCGAGGAAGGCTCCAGTACATGACAATGACCCCTCAGAATATTGCTGGTGGAGTCATTTTCTTTGTGATTGTGGCTATGCTCCCGATGCTCCTTTATCGGTGAGGCTACCTCCTGAGTGTGTCGGCAACCAAGCATGGGCATGTTGGGAGAGGCACTTGATCAATGCCATTGGCCATGCAGGGCCTTTGGAATATTTGCCTTGCTTGAGAATGCTTCGACACTCAGGAGGTAGCCACGTTGTACTCGTGTGCTCCGTTGTTTAAATATTTTCCATATCGAGTTAGTCTCCATGGATACAAAATATTTAAACATGTTCATGTACTTCGATGTTTAAATACCTTCCATGTTGAGTTAGTCTCCATAGGCATAAGGTATTTAACATCATTATGTTCTTGTGTTCTAAATGTTTTCATGTTGAGTTAGTCTCCATGGTTATAAACATTTAAACACATCTATGTTATTTCCCTCACGTTGAGCGAGACTCCATGAGGGTAAATCTTTGTGCTCATATGTGTATGTCTTTTAAAAGGAGACTCTGCCTAAGCAGGGATTCTACCAAAAGCATACTCATATGTTTATAAAATATATGTTTATATGTGCGTATTTTCATAAGGGGACTCTGTCCATACAGAGATTTTGCCCAAAATACGACCACGTGTTCATCATATTTTCATGTGTGTATTTGAGCAAAAACTTTGTCTATGCGGAAGCTCTGCCCAAAATACCACTCGCTCAAATAATAAATCCCTGGGTTCATGCCCATTTCTTCAAAATGCATGTTAAATTCATAAAAGGAGTCCATGCTCTTTTCAGAAAGTCTATTTTCGTCTGTTAAAACTAAAACACTGTATTATTGTTTTCTAAAAAATGTAAACCTCGACTTTACTATCAAGGGTGTTCGGATTAAAATTAATGTAAATCAACATCAAAGATTTTAATCCGATGTAAATTAACATCGATTCTGGTCGATGGAGAAGAGGTCCAGTACACATAACCCTAATCGCCTGATAAAATAAAATACGCAGAACAAATAAAGTTCAAAACAAAATTGGTGCAATTGTCCAATTTTTGGACATAAAATTCTTCTCCGCGTCGCGCGGATTTTAAATTCTGTCTATTCGACAGGCTGGCATGCCCCGTTAAAGAAAAAAAAATCAATCAAAATCAAATGAAATATCCCATCGATTTTTCTGAATCCAACACCCACCAACCTTAGTTGGTGTTAATTTACATCCGCCATATGACCGATTACTTCTGATTAACTACCACATAGATGTCTATGATACAATCATGGTAATTCTGAATTAACTGAATTCAAATAAAGAAAATGAGCATAGACTTGATTTTGGGTTTGCCATCATTATTTCTGCAAGATGGTGATTAGTTTTCTCTGCCCTTTTAACTTGTAGGAGTCTATTCCTTTTTATTGTTGTTTTATTAGTTTTATTACCACCATATTTAAGGTTTATGGTTATATTGATTATTTTCAAAATGACAGGATATAGTAGCAATTAGGTCCCTATTTTAATTCCCTTTCAATTTAATGAAAGTGTTTCATGGCCTTTATTTTTGTACTGCAATTTTTGTCAGTGATTTATCATGTACTTTATTTTATTTTAAAAGGCTTTGCAGGTATATTTATAATTTCAGAAAATGCAGAGCTTAGAATATGAAGTCTTCGAATGATCATATCTCTTAAAAACAAAAAAAGTTGCATTCATGATAAAATAACCATTCTTTTTTATAACATCATGCTATATCACATCATGAGTCATGCATATTGTTTTCACAAGGGTATGTAAACAAATTAGAAAGGCGTATAAGTCATGGATTTGGATTTCTGGACTTGTCTTCAGAAGAACTTCTCTTTCTTATGGCTTTGCCTTCTCTTGCTTTTCTCTTCTTACTGAGAGAATTCTCTTCTCCTCTTCTCCCTTTGCAGCTCTTGCCGTTGCTCGCTCTCGTGTCTTCTTATGTTCTACTTGTCTTCTTTCTTTTTTCTTGTTTCCCTTTTTCAGATAGAGAAGGCCCCCTTTTTATAGGTCCTCAGGATAAACTTAAGGCAGTGGAACTGGGAGCACGCAGGGGTTGAGGGTGAGACCCGCTCCCCTTATACCCCTCAATGGCTGGGTGAACCAGTGGGAGTGCAGGGAGGGGTGAGGGCTCACCCCTCTCCCTATCCTCATTGGTTTGGTATGAGCTGGTGGGGTGGGAAAGGGGTTTGTTGGTAATCTCGCCACCAGCACCATCATCGGCTGACTGAGCTGGTGGGGCTTGGGTGGTGGGCCTGCAGCTCTTTCCTCACATCTCTGGTGGAAGATACATGGGGCTTGCGATCTCCCTCTTTTCCCCAACAGTTGGCACAAGCAGTGGGAGTTGGGAAGGAGGGTGCAGCCGTGCAATCTCCCTCTCACTCCTATTGTTTGGTGGAACTGATCGGAGTTGGAGGGGCTGCGGTGCCTCTCTCCTCATTCACACAAGTGAACTGGTGGGAAAATGGGGAGAGGGCTGACCTCCCTCCTACCCCACTGGCTGCTGCAGCTGTGGGACTTGGGAGGGGGTCGGGTGATCTCTTTCTCCCTATGAAACCCGGCTTCCAGTTTTTATTCCCATGTGGCTTCTTCTTTTGTGCTTTTTTGGCTACCACGTGGCATCCATGGGTAGTTTTTCATCCCAAAAAGACTATTTGGAGAAGATTTGCTCTATTGGAAGCTTGCATGTCCATCTCTCTCAGTCTTTGGTGCCATGCACTTCTTTGATGGACACTTGGCATGTTGGGACTTCATGAGTGGTGATTTTTTCTTGTCCCGGAAGTCATGAGACGTCAGCTTGGGCCTGATTAATCTTCTTGACATCAGATACTCATCTCTTCAAGAGCATTGATCGCTCGAGGTACATCACCAATGTTCACTGTTGTTAGTTTCTCTGGGCATTGAGACATGTCTAGAACATCTGATGGACAATTTATTTGCCAGGTTTTGAAGTTTGTGGAGATGTTCAGAGTACATTCAACCATCATCTATATGACCTTATTGTTGGGTATTAATTTTTTTTCCCCACGAATTGGTGTTAGTGGAATTTGTTTATAAAAAATGACTTTTTTTGGGGGCGTCCAACAGCCATCCTGTTGGAGCATGACATATGTCAATGTACTTGCATGTGCACCACATTGCTGGAGAATACACCGCCCTACTTTAGAGTGACCACCCTATTGGGACATGTTGCCAGGCTCTAAGGGTTATTGGGATATTTTGCTAGCCTATCAGGGCATACTACTCTGCTAGGAAATCAGCCTAATGGAATGTGTTGCATGTTGCCCAGGCTATGGGGAACCGGGGGGGGGGTGGTGGTCAATGGGTCTATACAACGATTTATCCTAGTTTGGAGCTGAGCACTCAGCCTCCTGCATCCTGTCCCCAAGGAAATAGCTTGAGTTTTACTAATAGCCAAAGTCCGCCACTAGTAAAATCACCTGATGCACAGTCCGCAATAAGGGGAACAACCACGTGGTGTAACTCACACACAGGTCTTCCCTTCAACAAAGGGAACAACCACCTGGTGCAACCCCTTACTAAGGTCTTCTCTTCAACAAGACCCACACTTCAAGGAGAGGCAATAACTAACAAAGATGTCTTCAAACAAGACAAATATGGCGACTATAAGCACATGGACAACGCCTACAACACACGACTGAAACAAAAGAGCACTTGAGGATCTTGTGTCGGCGAAGGAGCTTGAAGAGGATTGAAGTGATTGCAATATGTGGAGTTGAACTCTCTCTTGTTTCTCACCGAAGGCTCTAGAGAGAAATATAGTTTCTCTAAGGTTGAAAAGGCTTCACTGATGGAGTTGTACTCCCAACCTCTCTTTTTAGTTGAAGTTCTCACAGGTTGGCTTGATGTTTGCTAAGGGTCACTCTTTTTCGTCAACTCTTCTCACTTTTCTTCTTGAGATAGCAACTTTCCATTTACCATACTTTAGTGCTATAGCTTGAGTCTTCACATAGATTTTGAGGTGTTGTATCCATTGTGCCTCATTCTGCTGGTTGGTTTGGTTTTGCTTTTCTGTTTTGCATGGCGCACAAAATGAAACTTCTATTCGTGTCACCTGTCAACACAGCAAAAAGAAAAATCTTGACCGAAGACCATAATCTTCTGTCAGACATTAAGCATACCTGTTCGATCAATGGATTTCTTATTTGAAAGCTTAACCTTTGGGTATACACTCATACCGGCATCAAGAGATGCTCAAAGGATGTAACAGGACAGGATATCTGGGTTACCAATTGCATATACGTACCTTTCTCGTACTGCCATTTGGAGGAATGCCTTTTTTAATAAGGCATTACCTTGTTCTGAAAGTAAGCTTGGACATAAATATTGTATTTAAAATCTAAGCCAATGCATTGGTAATGACCAGAAAGATTTTTTATGAATAAAGAAGTAATGATATGACCACATTGAAAATCATTTCATGCAGTCAATATTCATGTTTAATCACGAGAAACAATTTTGAGATATTCATTCAAATTCAAACACGTATTTTTTTGACAGATATATTTTGACAATTGTAACTAACGGATCAATCAACATTTATTGAAAGCTGATCCGTGGCATCCTGAGAACATAATTAAATAATATTCATGAAATTTGATGCAGTATCCGAAAATCGATTACGACATCCAAACACATGATTGATTGATGAATGCGATATCTGAAAACATAATCGATTATCGAACGATATCTATTCGACTACCTGAATCATTATTGCATATCGAATAAGATACCTGAAAACATAATCAATTATTGAGAGATATATATTTGATTACTTGAACCATCATCGCATTTCGAACAAGATATCTGAAGACTTAATCTATCATCTTAACATCATAAGGCATAATTGATTCTCAGAGAGATATCTAAAAACATAATCGAATATCGAACATGATGACTGAAAGCATAATCGGTTACTTGGTTTAATAGCTGAAGACTTGATCGATTATAGAGTGAATATTCGAACATAATTTGCTAGATGATCGAATATCGAAGATGATATTCTATTATTAGTCATGGTGTTCAAATACTTGAAGCAAAACATCTATTACTTTGAAAAGTATGAGAGATCTTTTGAACTTATGAGGTTTGTTGATTTATTATGCTAATGATCCTTGATTTGACATATGAATACCTGATCTTTTACTCAGAGATTTTGTTAATTACTTAAATCAATGCTTAAAGATTTTATTAATCACTGAAGTCATTCTTAAAGGGCTTTGTTAATAACTCAAAACCAACACCTTGGAGATTGTGCTGCAGTATGCAACCTGGAACATTCTCCGTCTTTTTGTATGATTGACAAAACACAGATGATATTCTAAATATATTGTTCTAACAAAACTCTAAAGATATTTAACAACCATTCATAAAGATCATTAAGCATTCAAAGATCACACCATAATGGTCATTCATTCATCATGCTTTTCCAAACTGATCATTCAATCATCATACTTCTCCCCCTTTTTGTCAAAACACAAAAAGGTGGGATATGTGAATGTTGAACCCGAAAAATATTGGGATTTAAACAAGCCCCGGGCGGCAAAGTCTCCCGGGAAGCCACAAAAGTCCGGAACAAGACCCGACCTCCTCCACTCAAACACTTGAGATAAATGGGTTTGAGTCAGCGTGTCAACCTGGAACGAGCCGGAGTATGACATTCAAAAGGCCTGTCAACGGTAGAGATATGTACCCCGGACAGCCGAAACTCGGTGTCCGGACTCGCGTTCGAGACCGCGCACGACGTGGACGGGTTCGGAAAAGTCAAATGCACGTGCTCTCCGAAAATGGAGTCAAACGCACGAGAAACGGTCGAAAACGCACGTCGGGTGCACGTCAAATGCACGTGGGTGCGCGTGTGCACGTGCGTGGTGCGGCCATCAACCAACAAACAAACTTCAGAAATCCCCAGAGCTCTCCAAGCACGAAATGGCCAAAGCGTGGGAGGCCCAGGCCAAGGCGCACCCCCGTCGGTTCGCGCGGGGGCGCACCCCCGCCGGTCAAGGGCTTGCCAGGCGGGGACCCCCGCCGGTGTGGGGCCCCGCAAGGCAGGACCCCCGCCGGTTCGGGGCCCTGCCTTGCGGGGGACCCCCGCCGGTCGTTCCCTGCCTTGGGCCCTGTGCTCGTGTGCCCCGACAGTCTGAGCCTGCCTCGACATGCGTGCGTGCACCCCCGCCGGGTCGCGCACCCCCGCCGAACTGCTCGCCAAAACCCCTATAAATAGAGGGGCAACCCTCCATTCGAAACCAAGGGCTTCCAGAGGGGCGAAGCTCTCGCGCGGAGACCCCCGCCAGAGGGATTTTTCCTCCCCCACGCTGGCGAGACGCTCTCGCGTCCCGGCAAAACTTGAGGCTGTCTGGCGCTCGAGAATTCTCTCGCGCAGATCCTCAGGAGAAGTCCCCCTCCTTTGGGAGGGAGTGGACCTGTTTGCTCTCCGTATGAAGACCCCAGTACGGGATCCGGTTTGTGTAAAATTACACAAAGGCCCCCTGGGGAGGTGAAGATTTGTGTATGTGTGTGAAATTGCACATGTGCCCCGTACACGGGCCTAAGGTTCTGTGAAATTGCACAAAGCCCCCCCGAGGATATAAAGTTTATGTATGTGTACATCAAAAGTACACATATACTCATGTCAGCCAGAAATTTGCAGGAATACCCCTGCTTCTGAGAAAATTGCAGAAATGCCTCCATGAAGGATAAAATTGCAGAAATATCCCCGTGAAGGATAAAATTGCAGAAATATCCCCATGAAGGATAAATTTGCAGAAGTACCCTTGCTGCCCGGAAAATTGTAGATACGTCCTTGTGGCGCGGAAAATGGCAAAGATAGCCTGACGGTTCGCGCCTCTTGTCCAATCCGGTGGAGCGGGACCCACGTCGCTTCTATGAAGTGGCGTGCGCTCTCTTGGGCGTGACTTGAAGCCGGACTCGAGGGGAGTTCTTGGGAAATGTCACCAAATGATAGGAATGTCCCGTAAGGCCAGAAAACGACCGGGATGTCCGAGAAAGTCAGGAAATGATAGGATTGTCCCATAAAGCCAGAAAACGGCGGGATGTCCGAGAAAGTCATGAAATGACAGGATTGTCCCACAAAGTCAGAAAACGGCCGGATGTCAGAGAAAGTCACCAAATGACAGGAATGTCCCATAAAGCCAGAAAACGGCCGGGATGTCCGAGAAAGTCAGGAAATGACAGGATTGTCCCATAAAGCCAGAAAATGGCCGGGATGTCCGAGAAAGTCATGAAATGACAAGATTGTCCCACAAAGTCAGAAAACGGCCGGGATGCCAGAGAAAGTCACCAAATGACAGGAATGTCTCATAAAGCCAGAAAACGGTCGGGATGTCCGAGAAAGCCAAATGACAGGAATGCCCCATAAAGCCAGAAAACGGCCGGGATGTCAGAGAAAGTCACCAAATGACAGGAATGTCCCATAAAGCCAGAAAACGGCCGGATGTCAGAGAAAGTCACCAAATGACAGGAATGTCCCATAAAGCCAGAAAACGGCCGGGATGTCCGAGAAAGTCAGGAAATGACAGGATTGTCCCATAAAGCCAGAAAATGGCCGGGATGTCCGAGAAGTCATGAAATGACAAGATGTCCCACAAAGTCAGAAAACGGCCGGGATGCCAGAGAAAGTCACCAAATGACAGGAATGTCTCATAAAGCCAGAAAACGGTCGGGATGTCCGAGAAAGCCAAATGACAGGAATGCCCCATAAAGCCAGAAAACGGCCGGGATGTCCAAGAAAGCCAGAAAACGGCCGGCAATGTCCCAGAAAGGTAGAAAAACGGCAGGGATGTCGGGGGGGACGAAGCAACACCTAAAACCCCGGGAGTACACGCGCGAAAAAGAACGCACGTGCATAGCCCACACTCGCTCGGTCTGTCTGACCCCGGAGCTCTGAGTTCCGTCCAGCGAGTGTTGGGGAAGGAAGTCTCCGGTAGCCTTCGGTGGTCTGTCCTCCTGCGCCTTGTTCGCGCGGAGGCGCTGCAGGTTGTTACATGACGCCTGGTGTTTTTTCACTTAAGTCCTCCGTTGTCATGAAACGACATACGTAGAGGCAATGTTGTCCGACAGCGGTACAAACACCCTGTTGCGAACGTTAATGATCCGACATGTTTGTAAACGCTCGACGGAGGCACAAATACCCTGTCATAAGAGCAGATGTAAACCTTACATTCTGTAAATGTCTAACGGAGGCACAAACACCCCGTTATGAACATAGATGTAATCCCCACGCTGTGTAATGTCCGACGGAGGCACAAATACCCTGTTGTTGACGCACATGTGTATGACATATTGTATGGATGCCCAGTGGAGGTACAAACACGCCATTAAAGGCGCGAATGTAAACGTCATAAATGTAAATGGCATAAGTATGCTTGAATGAAATTGTGGAAATTTATTTGTTATCTATTTCCTTTAAATTTCGGCATATGGTCTTTTAACAAACATTACGCATCGAAGGTATTCGAGTTTTGCACTCGATGTAAATGAAACACCGACTTCGTCGGTGGGGAACGGTCCAGTACACGACCACTCCAATCGCCCTGAAAATACGAGCGCACGCGGAAAAAATGAAATGAAATATCCGAGGGTTCCGGGTCTTTACCCGGTACCCCTCATAAAATAAATCTTTGTCTGTTTCCCGTAAACAGTCTGGCACGCCCCGCGTCTTAGGTCTCCCGTCGAATTCTCAGGCGGGATCCACCCAAAGAAAATCACATGCAAAAATATATACGCCAAAATGTATATATATTTTCGAAGCGAAAGAAAATTCCGCGTTCCAACAGTGAATCAAACAGACTGCAAAAATTGATGAAAAAATCCAATGGAAGTTGATTAAGAGAATTGAAAATTTGACACCAGGAACATAAAAGGGATATAGATATAAGGAACAAAGATAGAAATGAAGGACAAGTAAACAATATCCAACGATGTTTAAACAGAATGCCTAGGAGATAGTGTAGAGTGGGGATTGAGAAATGGGACATTTTTTGGATCATCAGGGGAGGAGGCTGGGAGTTGGGTGGTATAGTAGGCAATTTGGAAACATAGCATTCTCTTTTCTTCAGGGAGATTGAGGAAGGCAGCAATGTTCTTGATTGGTCTCTGCTTTAAGACAGTCGAAATAAGCTTGTAGTTGTGAAACTCCACTGCCAGATCTTCTACAAAATGAGTATTGGCCTTTGCCCCTGATGGGCACATGCCATGAACTCCCCATACTGAATTGAGCCCCTGAGACCTTCCCTCTACGTAGCATCATTGACTTCTTTCACTAACAAGTACCGCATCCTCCAGACTTCTGCCATATTTTCAAATGATTCAATGTATAGTTCTTTCAGATAATGCTCGAGAGGATATACCTTGGCAGAAAGTCCTCCTGTGATCATTCTCTCCAGATAAGCAATATAAATATATTTAAAATGCTCTCCCCATTCCTGCTCCGTGTATCTCTCAGATCTGCACAGATATCTGACCAACTGCTTTCCTTCTATTTAACCCCTATCAATATTTAAGAGGAAATCCAAGAGTGTAACTGAGTAACAGACCCTGAGTTGTAGGCTAATTCCTTTTCTTTGTACTGGGTGTATTTTCTCATTAACACTTAGCCTTGGATCCCTTCGGCACTGATCTGGCACTCTATTGAGGGAAATCTGTCTATGTATACAATCTTGCCTTTTCTTGAAGCCAGGTACTCTATGCATTCATTATAAGTTAACTTGTCTTTCCGATTGTGTCTTTTCATTGACTTTCATGTAATCAATGCATTTCTGCTCCATGGATTCAACCTCACCCTGCCTTTTCCTGTCATGGTTCATCAAGTGCCATTGCATTAAGGAGGGTGTTGGCTACTCACCTAATTCTCTGGCTTTGCATACACTGTGATAGGTGTTTGTCAGCCTCAGGTGCTTAATACACCACTGCTCCAGGGTCATAGTACCGGATGCTGCTAATGCCCTCTCATATTCTGCCTTCCTGAGCTTTCCTTCTTTAATAAACTTCACAATGTAGTTCAAGTGTAAACAAGGGCAGCTTGAGCATTTTAAGCCTCATGTTCATGGCAATCATCTCCAAGTAACATGCTTTCGGGTTGGCATTTCTGATGAATTCTTCTCTGAACAAAGATAGTCTGTTTGTTCAGAGGGAATTAGCTCGGATGCTTGCCACACTACCGTTCTGAAATTTTCTTGAAATCCATATCCACTATATGCTCAGTCACTATGTCTTCCCAATCATATTCCAACTTTTAACTTGGGCCAGTGTGCTACTGCTGGGGATATCACTGAGACTGCCACTGGGTGTTATACTGCTGCTGCTTGGAGGAGGGAATTCAGGTGTGCTGCTCTTAACATTTGGTTGATCAAATTGAGGACCTACACTCCCTGTTCCTCCTTCAGTGTTAGGGGTGGCCACTAGTGTGTCCTCTCAACCACTGCCTTCTTTATCAGGTCTGCAGGCTGCTCAACTAACACCGAAGCCTGGACCTCTTCCTTTAAGGCCACATTTTCTTCTCCTTCTGTGAGTTCTTCTTCTACCATTACTGCCTTTCCTTTCTTTTTGACAGCTTCACTGTCATCTTCCATCTCCTCTGGCTGCTTTGTTTGGTCATGATAGCCTCTTCTGCCATAAAAACTTCTTCCTGAACCATGCTGTCTTGCTCTGCTGACTGTGCTACTTGCTCCACTGGAGATGCATCATAGTGTGGTGATGGAGAAGACCCAACTAGTATCTCTGCTTGCTCTTGCTGGTCTGCTATGTAGATATTTGAGAGAATGTTGAACAATTTCCGAAGAGGGGTGGATGAATCTCTCTCCTTGCTCTTGCTGGTCTGCTATGTAGATATTTGAGAGAATGTTGAACAATTTCCGAAGAGGTGTGAATGAATCCTCTTTGTCGCTGGAAGTTTCAACATTTCTCAATCTTCCGGCCTTCACCTTGAATTGGGGCCTGATCTCTACAACTTTTTGTGGCTCAGATATAGGATGCACTAGTGATGGACATGGAACATCTTCGCGAATAGGGTCCTTCTGACCCTGGGACTGGATAGGTGACATACATCGGCCTCTCTCTGTTCTGATGGCTGCTACTTTTTTCCAACAATTTAGACATCTTGGCCTCAATTCTTATCAGCATTTCCTTATGACTGGCCAATTCAACATTGACTTCTTTCCTAAAGTCACCCAACTGAGACTCCAACTCTTTCAATTATGATGCCAAACTTCCAATCTCTGCCTGATCCTGAGTATTTGATGGCTCCCTCTGAACCATTGCTTCTTCTCTTCCAACATCAGGACTGGTTGACTCTTCTTGTTGCTCATTAGCCTCTTCTGCTTCAAATCTCTGTCTCTTCCGTGAGGATTTGGAAGGAGATGCTACTGGAGTTGCCCTGGTATGCTTTGTCCTTTGCCACATGCCTTGCTTATGAGAAAATCCACTTTTAAGTAGTGAGCTTGGGTAGATCTTCTTATACTATGGCTTGGCTTCTGACGTCCTCGGTCCACCCTAATTCCCAATTTCTTGAAGATCATAGACAGCAAGTTTCCATAAGGAAGCCAAGCTGTGTTTTTTAATGAAAAGTGGATAGTACCACTAGTATATAAATGAAAAGAAGAGAGAATGTACAATTATAGGCTCAACAAAAGGCCCAAAAAACTGCTCAGCCCACCTATACACTGCCATCCACCACCACAAGGACAGCCTCACTCTAGCCCCCCAACAAATAAAAAAGAGTAGAATTTGATTGATTCACATTTCAAAGCATGGATGCCATTTCTTAACTTTGACACAGATTATATCATAAAGAGCATCCGAGCTGCCTTAGCAAAAATGCGGTTGTTTCTCTCCCTCCAAATCATCCACAAAGTTGCATGAAGGATGAACCACCATATTCTGTTATCTCTTTTGATCAGCCAATGTCTTCTCCACTTTTGCATGAAAATGCGCACATCACCATCCTGAGGAATAGCACCATGAAAATGCACACATCACCATCACGAGCATGGGGGTTTCTATGTGTGGGGGTTGCTGTGTGCGAGGCGACAGCGACCATGGTGGGGGCTGGGGCTTTTCGACAGTCAAGTGATGGGTGCCCAGGAGGGAACGCCAGCAGCCCAGGGGAGGAGGAACATGCATGTGGCAGTGAGCGGGGACCGATCAGGAGGACAGGAAGGTAGTAAGCTAGCTGTGTTTTCCTCAGATCAGATCAGTAGAAGGAAAGATAGGGGTCCATCATCGAGTAGGTGCTCTTGGTGTCGTTCATCGGTGGAGGCTCCAAGTAGGGCTGCAAACGAGTCGAGTCGAGCCGAGTATTATGTTGTTCAAGCTCTGTTCGTTAATTTTTAATCTAGCTCGAGTCGAGCTCGAGTTTTTTTGAGTATTGAAAATGGTTGTTCAAGCTTGGTTCGTTTAAATACTCTCGAGTTCGAGCCCTTAACGAGTATCTTAACGAGCCCAATTGAATTTGTGAGTTATATATATATGTATCTATATTATATGTATATATAAGCCCAATTCAATTTACAAGTAAAAAATTAATTGTTTATAAGATCCAAGTTTATCTTATTTCAAAGTCATACCCCAAGATCCTTCATAAGTTACTTGTTTAATTATTTTAGTATAATGTTTAAAATATTTAACAATTATATTTATAATTTTTATAATTAAAAAATTAAATGAACTTGTTTACGAGCTTAAAAGAGTCGAGTAAGTGTTTGCTCATACTCGGCTCGTTTATGAAACGAGCTTAAATTTTTGTTTGAGCTTGACTCATTTACCTTATTAAATGAACCAAATTCGAGTAACATCCGAGTCGAATTCTAGTTACTTATCGAGTGTATTAGTTCGTTTACAACCCTTCTTTTCATAATTTGTGTATTTACACCCTCATATTTAATCTTTTACATTTTAGTATTCATAAGTATTCCGTACCTTAATAAAATTTTTTTAAAAATAAATAATATTAATATTTTTCATATTTATAATCAAGGTTTGGCGCATCCCCGATTCGGACCGGATCGGGTTTTTCCTGATCCGATCCGATTCGGGCGGATCGAACCGATTCGGTTCGATCCGCTTGGATTCGGCCAGAACCCTTATTGAAGGGATCCGGGCGCATCGGGGCGAGCCGCGCATCGGATCCTCCCTGATCCGATGTGATTCGGGGGGATCGGCCCGGCTCGATCCGGCGCGCCAAACCATGTTTATAATAAGAAATTAATATAATTTAAATATATTAAAGAGTAACTAATCGAGTATTTTAATGAGCATATTATCGAGTATCTTAACGAGCTGTTCGCGAACGTATTCGAGTCGAGCATATCTCTGTTCAAGCTCGACTTGTTTATGAATCGAGCTTATATTTTTGTTCAAGCTCGGCTCGTTTATCTAATAAACGAGTCGAGTCGAGTTTTTATCAAGTCGAGTTTCGAGTTACTTGTCGAGTGTGTTGGTTCATTTGCAACCCTAGCTCCAAGCCCTCCACTTTATAGAACAGGTGGCTGTACAGACCCCATCATCTCCATCAACCAATTCGACCTCCTCAACCCTTCCATGGCCATCACCACTGCTGCCTGGTCTAGGAGGCTTGCCTGCTGCACCGCTGGCCTTGCATGGACAGACGTACTTGATGCGCCATAGAGCTCCGTCAGCTGCTTCATCTATGGATTATAAGGTGGAGGCTGCTACAACGGCACCGACAGTGGTGGTAACTAAGAGCTGGATGTTTGGAGTACTGCTTGTATCGGCCACGACTGCGGTAGATGGGGTGCAGGAAGAGGGGGTCTTCGGGTGGAATGATGGCTTGGAGGTCTCCATGATGGCGGCAGTGGTGGCCGCCATGACTGCCTACCATTGCGCTTGGAGGAGCTCCATCCTCACCGGACATGTGGCGGTAGGCGGGGATGGAGGTGTAGAAGGTGACTGGGCGCTGAGGCGGGCAAGGCGCTGAGGCGGGCAAGGCGCTGAGCCAGCCTTTCACCAGGACCTGGGAGCGGTGTTTCGAGAGAGATTGTTCAGAAAGAGAGAGAGGTGGAGTGTTCACATAGAGACTTACCTTGCTGCAACATGGAGGGTGTGGACAGTTTCTGACCTCAGGTTCCTAGAGGTGCTGCCAGTGTGCGACACCGCAGAGGGTGTGGTGGCGTAGCCGATGTGCCACTCGGTTTGGAGAGGGATTGTGCTGAGAGAGAGAGGTGGAGAACCTTTTTGCAAGATCCGCTTAGGAGGAGGAAGAGGTAAGTTGGGGGAGGGGAAGGGGGGGGGGTGAGGAACTTTTCATTTGAGTGAGGTCAATGTGTGCGCCTTGCCTCATTTTGCCTTCTAATTTTATGTAAAAATAGATCGATTTTTTTATGTATTCGTAAAGGATTGACTTTTAAATCAATAGAACTGGCTGCATATTTTTTGTGAATTTGTATTTAATGTTTTGGGGGAAAAAGAAACATTCTGGTGCTAACACATGGTAGTGTTAGATCTTAGAATTATTAGTGTGTGTGTATATATCTATATATATATATATATACACACACACACAATATTCATGTAATCATATACATATATCCATATCATATTAATGTACGAACATAATTCATATGTATATCCATATAATATATACATTATACATATATCACAATAATTAAATTGTGATAAGTGTTGGAACATGGAGATTGAAGTCCTAAATTCTCCAATGTGTGGGTGCACACATGCTGATCGACCTACGTGGTCAGGTCGGGCGGATCAATTTAAGTTGTCAGGTCGTAGAGGTCAAGGGGACAGCGGCCGCAGCGCCCTTTGCAGGGGTTCACATTCGTATATGTATACAATATATATGTAATCACATATATATATATATATATATATCTTAAATGTATAACCATAATTAATATTATATCTTTATAATATATATCATATTAATGAACACTTTAATATAATAATAATAATAATAATAATACATATATATATATATATATATATATATATATATATATGACACTGTATATATATAAATAATTTGTGTGGCAGAATCTGCTTGGGATCAACTGATCTAGGCTGATCCTGACCGATTCGGATTGTTTCGGTTCGATTCCGGCCAATTCAGCTGGAATTTCACTGATCTAGGGGGCTTTCCCTTTGAAATTGATTTTGCCAAGGCTGATCTGATACAGAATTGGCCGATCCCGATCAGGATCTGCAAATTCTGCATTCCATGCACAGGATACCATGTAAAGGTGGGTTTCAGGAACATCATGAACACTGCTATGGGTTGCCTGTGAGAAGCCAAACATTTGAAGGAAAACAAGATGTGCTCTAATTGGGTACCACAACCAAATTTGATTAAAATAAGCTAATCCTGGATTAGAAAAGAAGACGGAACTATCATGAAAAAGTACATATTAGAGTAGTAAACCAAACATATTTTACCGTTCTCTTAGATATATTTCTCATGTGAGCATTAGTTATAAAGTTGTAGCACTTTTCCCCTTTAATCTTATCATGCACCATAATTGCAGGGGCGGGCTATTTATCTCATTTCAAAGCTTTCACAACAGCTGCCTCAAAATTGGAGAAGATTGGATATGGTAAATTTGTCTAATTCAAGTCATAGTTGTATCTCATTTGTACTTTTGTTTCAGAATATTCCTTGGTAAATTTATATGTTTTTTTTAGACCAGGTACAAGGAGTGCATTTCTTGTTGCTTATGAGTTGGAATTTAACTGAAAAGAAACCCATTCTTCCATCCAGTTTCCCAGAACACTACTATTCCTAGGAAGAAAGCTATAGATTCTTCCCCTAGATTTTAGCTATAACAGATATCCAGGCCAATGTTAAGTAACAAATTCAAGGACTCTTCTCATTCCCTCCTTCCTGTCTTGCTACATAATCAGTACTGGGATCTGTCCTTGAATTATCTGGTCTTGCATTAAATTTCTTTTTATGAATGTTATATCAAATATGATTATTAGATAGATGAACTCTATTTACTGTGGTATTAAGATATTAACAGGAAATACAAGGTTTAAAAGAACTTTCTCTAGCTGTATAATTTTCTAGGCAATTGAAACAAAAAATCCCTAGAATTGACATGGCAGTGGTCTGCAGGGGGCCTGTGCTTATGGTTCTTTAGCAATTGATACTTTGATGGTTCTAGTCCCCCCTTCTGCTTAACTTTAGCTTAACTTCAATCTGCCAATGGTTGTAACATTTCTATTTCAATCTGCAAAATGGTTGTAAATATCCCTAGAAATGAAGCATCAACATTGTTAATCTTGATTGTAAACATGTTATATGGGCCTGCTGCTTATTCATTGCTGATAATTGTTGTTACACTTGTTTTTTCTTTAGTTAGCTAGCTGATTATTTTTTACTTGTGCTTTCTATATTTCTGTATTTAAACTGGCTTTCTTTGATCTATGTGTTATACTCAGATCAAAATCTGTGATTCTATTTGCTTGCAGTTGATGCTGATGATGAAAGTACCAGCATAGAACCAAAGACTGCGAAAGAGACAATTGACTTCAAGGAAGTTATGCGAGTAGATCACATTCTTGCACAATTGCAAAGGAAGGTACCAAAATCTGCTTTCATTTCCTTTTTTTCCTGTGGGAAAAGCTACATGAATAGACTGAAACTTAGCTTTCAAAGGGTTCGCAAGGGTTTGTTAGTTGCATCAAAAGAAGTTTTGCCCTGGAATTACGGTGCTTCTTATCCAGACATTTTTTTAGCATGCAGTAAGAATTTCAAAGTTCCTAGTTCTTGTTGTGATGTGTATAGTTGTTTCTTGCTATTGGTCTAAAACTTTAAGGTTATTGCATTCCAGTTTGTTCACTCTACTACTTCAGCAAAATGAAAGAAGTTTGTCTATGCTGAAAATATTTTGTGCTCAATCATTTTTGCAAAACTATTTTGATGGATTTGTTGTTCTTCAAAAGCAAATATTGGGAAGAAACACAGCTGCTTCAGAACTCTGTGGTCCTTAATCATGTATAGTTAAGGTATCACATTCTTGAAATTTTGCTAAATCTTATATTACTAGTATATTATTTTGAGATTGGGATGCCAGAATTCCTTGCAAATATATAAATAAATGTTGCATTTCAGATGTCAGATTCACCTTGTCTTACTGACTACCACTATCTAGATGATAACAATCATAGCATAGGAAACTAGAAACTGAAAAGGATTACAGGGAAAGTATGAGCAAAGATAAAGATTCCTACTTCTGTTACCGAACACATCTATTCTAATTCTTATGTTTTCTATACAGTCATACAACAGAGCCCCTTAGCTTGTCTGAACCAGCAGAGGCCCTCCAGTCCCACACCAGACAAAAGCTACTACAGAAATTGACTCCAAATTCCTCGTTATTCCTTTTTCCCCAGATTTCACAGGGTGGAATCATATCCTCATATTTTCTACTGCTTTCACAGCAGTGGCTCTTGTCCATCCCTTCACAGTTCTTGAGTATCTCTGGTTTCCATGGTTCATCTTGTGCATTTATTGGGGGGAAGAGATTAAATCTTACTCGGGTGCCCCCCCATTGGAGGGGCGCCCAGGCCCCACGCTCGCCATACTGGCGTGGCGTGGCATGGGGTGGCGCAGGAGCCCTGTCAATGGCGGCATGGATGGCAAAATCGGTCGGCTCGGAGCGGAGTCGGCCGATGTGGACACGTCGAGCATCTTTACGTTTTTCTCTTCTTATCTTTCTTGATTTGTTATTCGAGTTTGACTTGATTTATTGTTGTTTTTCTTTATTTTTCTTGCCTTGCGGGGCGTGCCAGCCTGTCTAACACACAGAAGTGAGAATCCGCACAATGCAGAGAGAAAATTTGATGTCCATGGAATGGACAAGTGCGCCACTCTTAATCTGAACTTCTATTGGTTCCGCATTTTTTATTCATCAGGCGATTAGGGTAGCATGTGCTGGACCCCTGTCTCCATCGATCGGAATCGATGTTTTGTTTACATCGGGTTAAAAGCCCTTGATGTTATTTTAACACCAGTTCTAACCCGAATACCATTGATAGCAAAGTCGAGAAAATATGCATTTTCAGAAATTGTAATACGATGTTTTCCCTTTTTATTATTGTCGGACAAAATGGATTTTGATTTGAAAGAACGAATCTGTTTCTTTGAAGAAGAGATTTCATTTTTTTTGCAAAGAAGGGTATTTGTCTTGAGAAGAAGATTTCATTTTGAAAGGGAGTATGGATTTCTTTTGAGTTTCAAAGTATAGTTTGGGGAGTATGCGGGCATATACCCGTGATTTATTTTGGTGTCCGGATATTTGCTCACTTTAGAATTTCATTTTTCGAAAAGGAGAATGGGTTTCCCTTTTGAGGATTTGATATATGATTTCGAAAGTGAACGGGTGTATACCTGTGAATTCATTTGGTAGTTTGAATGTATTGTGAATTCGGGCAGCGCTCCCGCATAGACAAGGTTATCGCGCGAATATATGAGTATGAGTTTGATGCACATATGATTGTATTGACTTTTTAGGGGAGAGTCCCTATATAGACAGAGTGTCCCCAAGAAATACGCACATGTGCATATATTTATGGACATATGAATATGCTTTTGGGCAGAATCTCCGCTTAGGCAGAGTTTCATTTAAAAGACATATTCACATGACATATATTCGTGAACATATGGATATATTTTTGACAGAACCTCCGTTTAGGCAGAGTTCCTCTTAAAAAGCACACACATGAACACAACTTTTCTTTGAATACATGGATATGTTTCCGGACAGAACCTCTGTTTAGGCAGAGTTTCCTTAAGGAAATATATATATATATATAAGCACAATATTCGTGAATATATGGATATAATTTCGGCAGAACCTTCGTTTGGGCAGAGTTTCTTATAGAAAATTTATACATATAAGTACAGAGTTGTGGACATATGAGTATGTTTTCGGGCAGAACCTCCGCTAGACAGAGTTTCCTTAAGAAAACATATACACATGAGCACGAGATTGTGATTATATGGATATGTTCTCGGGCAGAACCTCCGCTTAAGCATAGTCTCTTCTAAGAAACATATACATATAAGCACAACGTTGTGAGCATATGGGTATGTCTTTATATAAGATGCATACCCATACGAGCACAACACTCACCCATCCCAGAGTCTTGCTCGACGGGCGGGGAAACATGTGCATCTAAATGCGCATACCCATAGAGTCTTGCTCGATATGGAGGTATTTAGAGCACGAGAACAAGGGTATTTAAATACCATATATCCATAGAGTCTTGCTCGATATGGAAGGTATTTAACCCCGAAGGATATTACCCCCAGAGTCTTGCTCGATGTGGGGGCATGGACCGTATTATGATTTCTTCAAGAAGCCCTCCATGGAGACTAGCTCAGCATGGAGGGGGATGAAGGAGATGTTGATGCTGTATGGGGTGATCTCCCTTCTCTTTGCGCTTGTTGGGTGTTCCGCACCGAGCGGGGGAAGAGTTGATACCTTCACACCAAGCGGAGAACTTGAAGAACAAGTGAGGGATTTTGGAAGAAAATGCCTTTTCCTTTTTTTTGAATTTTTGAGGGGGACAACACCCTTTTTTTGGAGCCAAAAAGGGGACCCAAGGAGGACCTAAGGAGCACCCCTTGCCCCTTGGGGTGTAAGGGGTTTTATAGGGGTTGGCCCCTTACATGGGCATGGGAGGTGGCCCCCCCTTAACCGATGGTACCCCCCATCGGTTAGGAGGGGAGATCCCCTTAACCGATGGTGGGTACCATCGGTTGGGGGATTTTCTCCTCCAACCGATGGTGAGGACCATCGGTTGGGGGGGTTTACCCCTCTAACCGATGGTATCCCCCATCGGTTGGGGGTTTCACCCCTCCAACCCATGGACAGAACCATCGGTTGGGGGGGTTTCACCCCTCAACCGATGGTACCCCCCATCGGTTGGAGGGAAAACCCCTCCAACCGATGGACAGTACCATCGGTTGGGGGGAGATGCCCCTCCAGCTGATGGGACTTCCATCGGTTGGGTAAGGCTTGGGGGTTTTGCCTATAAATAGCCCCCACATGCCCCATTATAGGGGTGTTGGGCTGCTGGAGTTTTGCTTCTTTTCCTTGGAGTTTTACTCGGCGAAGAATTGGATTTGCACATCCTTGGAGCTTCCGCTGCGAGCGTTCTTGTACTTGTTCTTCGTACTTGGTCTTATGGACCTTGTGCTGCCGGATTTCCTCTGTGCTTGTATCTTCCACGAAGCATTGTTCTTTCTTGAACTCCTGCTCTTCTGGAGGGCTTACTGCCAACCTTAACTTTGGGGGCACTTGGATCCAATATTACCTAAGCAACCATGGGGTTACCTTAAGTAATAATTTTACTTTGTCTTTAAGGCACCCCTTAAAGGGGACTTCATCCTTATTACTTAAGCAACAAATGGGCTACTTAAGTAAATGTTGGACCACTATAAATGGATCCTGGCACTTCTTGTGTAGATATCCACCACAACTTTTAGGGTTCAACAAATGCCCCCACGGGATACGTGTTGGAATTTGCATGTGACGACACGTGCCCGTGTAGATCCTTTGCATAGGTCCCACCTTATATCTTGAGACATCCTTTTACCGACTCTCTGCCTCTTGATTTTTTGCTTAGCTGGACTTGTTGCCCTTTGACTTTTCTCTTCTTATTCTTGCATTTTTTTTTATTCCTTTCCAGGCTTTCATCATGTCTCACGGAAGAAGATTCTTGAGCCGTGATGACTATGCCCAGAGTACCCACGATGGAGTCATTCTGCTGGATGATATAATGCCTGCCTGGAGGAACCCTGCGTCACGAAGGATAATGTGTCCTCGTTGGGCAGCGGCTATAGTGTTGTTGCCAACGCTACACCGAAGACCTTTCATCTGACGGCCAAGTTGATTACTCTCGCATCAGCTGACGGAGAGGCGTTTATCAATATTTGCGGAAACGGGGCTATCCCAGGCATTTCCCGCTGGATAAGGAGCTGTTTTCCTTTATTCAGAGGTTTATTCCACCTCATACGACTGCCAACGATCCCTGCCTGGTCGCAGAAAGGCGGTATTTGGAATCAGCTATCCTGAAATTTCGGGATAGCCTTCTCGGCACATGTGCTTTCTCTTATCCCAGTTTCCCTCTGGGTTTTGCTGCTCAAAACCGGCTTCCTTCTGTCACCGATCTGGGCTCTTTCAGTCAGGATCTTGACTGTTATACTCGATCGCGGAGGATTTCTCCGGTGACCTGGAGTTTGAAGGGTCGCCACAAGGCCATGATGCAGACTGATGGTCTATTATTGATGCCTTGCGACTCCCGGTATGCTGCTGGAGGCTATGACAACCGCTGCCTTCTTGACCAGATTATTGACCATACCGCCCCAAGTTGGTACAGGAGATGGTCGGTCCTACCTTATCACGTCTTTCATTATGGGGCCACGGAGTGGCTGATAGGAGTCCTGCACCATTACGGTGAACTCCTCAAATTATCTGGCATTTATGGAGCTGTGGAGGCGGCCTTGTATGATTACGGTGAACTCCTCAAATTATCTGGCATTTCTGGACGCCCTTATGAAGAAGTCGTTCTTAATGACTTACACAGTCATCGCAACGACGGCTTCGGGTGGTATGTTCTTCCTTACAGTCTCCTCTTCCTGACAAAGGTATGACGAGATTTGGCTCGCACTGGAGGAAAGACGGGTCACGGTCTTCTCCCAGCAATATGAGGGTGAGCCAGAATGCTTGGCTCCATTATTTCTACAACGGGTCATTTTGCTTCTTAGATAATTTTGCAGTAGAAGGCCGTCCTCTGGAGCAATACCAACAACTGGAGTCGAGGAAGGCTCCACGTGGACGATATATATATGCTCCAAAAGATGGGGGGGGAACCCCCGCCATTTACCAGATCGCACTTATCTTGCTGCGTATCTGGTATATTGGCTATCGAGCTTTGCAATTCCACATGGCGAAGAAGAATCAATTAGGCGGTTTGATATATTCCGCCTATCTTCTAGCAGAGGGCCATAAGCTTGCTATTGCTCCTGCTGCTCTGGCGAGTATATTTCACGGATTGGGGGCCTTAAGTTCGCTTCCCTCTCCCCGGGATAAAAAAGATGCAACTGCCCACCCATTATTGAGTGCTTGGGCTGGTCTTCTGCTGCCTAGTTTATGTCAGACTGTTGATTTGCCTCGCCCGACGGCTCCGCTGATTTTGTTGTTCAGGAACCGACCTTCTGGGGAGTCATTGAAGCAGCTTATTGATGTCCGCTCTAATTTATCTTTTCTCCCGAATGGTGAGCAAGGTCTCCTTCAATTGATAGTACATCCCGAGGTGCCCGGCCATATAGTACCAGGGAGGCAGGGACTCGAGTGGGTGACATATCATCTGCCCCAAGGTAGTGACTTTGACTAGTCCTTATATCAAGACTGGCTATGCTGTATTCGGCCAGGTGTGTTGGTGTATCGCGGGGGAAGAATTCTCATATTGGAGCCTTACTATCCCTCACGGTTTGCCAGAAACCTCGGCTATGATCAATCAACTCTACCAAACGCGGAGTTTCCATTGGCTGTCCCCCTTAGTCGCAGCCGCCGTCTTCATATGAACGCGGCGGGTTGGTGGAATTATTATCGCCGAGAGGAGGCCGGTTATGTATGCACTCTTCCAGCTCTTGAAACCACGGGGCGTATAGATATCTTTTACGCCCGATGGTGGTTTGACCAGAGTAATATCTTCCGGGTACCCCCTCACAGGCTGAGGGAGGCCGAAGAGTTTCCCCTTAAGAAGAAAAGCTTGACGCCGATCCTTATCGACGAGCGTTCCTTCGCGACCACTTCTCGAGCTTCGCAAGCTCGTACATCAAATATTATAATTCTAAGTGACAAAGGATACTAGCCCCGCCACCGACAAACATTATTATCAAGGGGTGATGTTGCGTCTAGAGCATGTGGAGCTTTTTTCGAAGAAGGCTCCGGACCACAATAGCGACCTCTTAGAATATTGTTTGATGGATAACTTTTTGTCCGATTGTGGCTATGGTCCTGACGTTCTATCAGCGAGGCTACCTCCGGAGTGCGTCGGAAATCAGGCATGAACGCTTTGGGAGAGGCACCTTATTACTGCCATTGGCCATGCCGAGCCTTTGGAATATCTGCCTTAGCTTGAGAATGCCTCGACACTTCAAGGTATTTGGACTGTTATGGAGAAGGTAAGCGAAACTTGCAAAGCCGATTTTGCTCAGCTAGTGCCGACATCTCCATCTGGGCCAGCAGGTATTGATGAGTTGATCTCCCCCTCTTTTTTTGTGTTTTCTTTCCTTCTTTGTTTTTTTTTCTTTTCTTCTTACATATCCATCTCAGGTTTTCAGCCATCCCGCTCTAGGAATTGACAGAGACAGGAACAATGAAGCCCGTTCGGACGCCCCCTCCTCTTTTAGAGATAGGAGGGCTGGTAAGGACAAGGTGGTGGACTACACCTCCTCTGGCGGTAAGCCCCTCTTTTTCTTTTCTTCTCTCATCATTGTCATCCATATATTTTTTTTTATCGTTTTTTTTCCTTCCTTTTCTTTCTTTCTTCTCTCCTTTTTTCTTTTGTCTTCCTTTTTTTTTTCTTCTGATTCATCATCTTTATGTCTTGATTTTTTTTTTTGTAGACTATTCCGTTTCAGGGGATGAGCAGATGAAGAAACCGTCGATCCAGTTACTCCGAATGACGAAATCCCTTGCCTGGGGGTTCTTCTCCCCTTCATGGAGGGGAACATGGGAGTTCCTCACAAGTAGCCGCGGACTCTTTGCCGGAGGATGGGAGCGATGAACCGCCATCCCACTATCCATTTTCTGGGGCAGCGGCGATGGGTGGCGATAACACCACCTTTACATTTGCCGAGTTGGGATTCTCGACGAAGCAATATCCTTCTGCTCCTGTCGAGGCTTATATCCCGATGCCTGTCGGGGAACATTCTACTACAGGAACAGTCCTTGAAGGTGATCTTCTTATTCCGATCCAGTATATAGCCTTTTCATCATTTTTGTGTTCTCATGTCGGGCTCTTCCTTTTGTGTTTTAGATGACCCGCACTTCTGCGACCAACGTTTCTCATGGGGGATAGCGGGTCCATATTCTATACCTGTGACCAGTTCTCCTTTCCCTTCTTGGGAAATATAAGAGCCCATTTTTGGAGCCGCAGGCTCATTCTGCATTTCAAGTAAGGGATACCACAGGTGTGACAGACGTCCTTAGCAGACGGATTATAATCTTGAGCCGTCCACTTTGCCATTTGATGGAGGAAGCTTCGACCCATATTTGGCTGATCATCCCTCCTCTTCTCAAGGACTTCATGCTGAGTAGTCGGATTTTATTCGACCTTCAAGTCCCGAGGCGGAGGAGAGACATTCTTCGCCAGGTGAAAAAGGAGCAGATTCATTCCTTCTCCTCTTGGATTGAATTTTATTCGTTCCTTTTTTCTTTGCTGATTGTCTCCTTATTTGTTGATTGTTGGTATTTTTGGTAGGTAATCCGTTACCTCTTGATGATGGTGGGTCCCCGCCATTGGAGGATTGATGGTTTATCTGGACATGGCATAGAATGGCCCGCAGGGAATCAGCCAGGTCCATATTCTGTGGGCAATGACTTTTGGAACTTTCTCCTCGGTAGAGTAAGAGCAATGATGGATGCGGAAATCCCCGCCGACTGGGGCTATCAGGCGGGCATTAGAGGAGAACACTATAATTGCCTTCAATACGGGCATCTCCCGAGATCGTTGGATGGGCTTCATTGAAGACACTTGGGGCGAAGTATGTCGCCGTTATGCGAATGTGACCTGGGCTCCTTATGACCAGTGGATCCAGACTTTGGAGAGCGATATATGCTCTTTGACCAGCAATGCTGATGAACGTGATTCTCGGGCTGAGGTCCGTAAACGCCGAAAGACACGAGCATCGAAGATTACTGCAGAGAGGGAGAGGGTCGCCAGACTGCAGCGCGAGCTTAATGAGGCGAGATCTTCCTTGGATCAAGAGGCCAGGGAAGCCGCTGAGGAATTCGAGAGGAGGCCACTCTTGCTAGGGATGGAGGCAAACTTCGCCAATCCGTATCTTCCAAAGCCAAGGAAGTTGAACGGTTGACATGAGGCAGAGTCGCCGACTCCGCTCCGAGTCGGCCGACTCTGAGTCGGGTCGCCCCTGGCGACCCGACTCTGGGGGGGGAACACCGACCCACCCACGGGACAGTCGGGACTTGTTTACCAGGCCGACTCAGCCGACTCCGCCGACTCGAGGCCGAGTCTGGCCCGACTCAGGGTCGGGATCGGCTGGGGCCGACCCAGCCACCCACCCGACTCTGCCACCTTTACGGTTGAAGAGGAAGAAGCCTTCTTGTCTTTGCTTTGGCAGTATAGTATTGTATACTGATCTTTGTTTGTTTTAGCTTTCTATTCCGACTTGTACATTGTAACCATCACTCTCTGTATATTTGTAACAGAGTGGCTTATAACTTTGTGAACTATAAATGGCGGACAAAAGGTCCACTCCTTTTTTTTTGCTTACTTTCTTCTCCTTTTTTTTTTGATTGATTTTTTCTTTCACATTACCAACCTTAGCGCCCTT